>DWHP01001288.1:0-16461 GCA_018247895.1 Parnassius honrathi
GCACAGACAAAACCCTCGGTTTCCCCGAAGAGGTCACCGAAACATAGCCAGTTGAGGGAGGCGACTGTATCTACGAACGGCTCATGTAGAGCCCTGTGGTACCTCCCGTGAAGCATTATTATTATTACTATTTTAATAAAAGTGCAGGCGAACGAGCATGTGTTTCTCTTGATGGAAAGTGTCGACCGCCGCCCACGAACAACCGTAACACCAGCAGAGTAGCAGGAGCGTTGCCAACTTTTTATAAAGGAGTAAACTCATTTCTTGAAGTCCCTAAGTGGTTCCCTGAGTCCACAAGCAAGTCGTGCGAGGAAGAAAACTTCTAGTAAATCGCACAGTGGTGGACCATCAAACGTCCATATTTATGGGGAGGATTTGCCATTATCGTTGGGTATGCAGATAGTATGTATCTCAACTTAGACCTTAGAGGCTAACTCGTCACCGATTAGAAGATGTTAAGATATGGTGATACATACTACTTTATTTGGATGCCAGATATCTTTCTAGTATTTCTCAAAATCCAAGTTCAATACTTTTATTCCGAGTTCAGTCTAGTTCAATTTTGCCTGAATTTGTCATCTGTAATTCTAACAATTTCAAATTTTAAATGTTTCTTCGCTCATATGTGTTACACTAAATGAGCACTAAGTCTTGCATTGTTTTTGAAATACTCTTTACACGATATCTTCTTTTATCTGATATTAACATGTTCAGTTAGAGTTTTTAGCATTGCTATGTATGGGAAAGAAATGTGTTTCAGATGTCTTACTTACAAGCACTATTTGAGCACGTAATGTTATCATTGATACCATTAGAAAAGATTTTATATTTTATCTTAATATTACGATGGCAGCTTAATCAAAAATACTATTTCCTAGATTTTCTTATATCTGTAAACAGACAAACTGCACTAAAATGTTTCAATTCCGCCCATTTGATACTGTGAGATTTTAAGACGTGGAAAGCAACATACGAAAACCTGTACATCTGAAAAATTTATACCTTTAATAAATTTGAATTAAGCCAAGTCTCACTGGGTATTATGATATATAATTTACTGGCAATAACAATATTATACTCATCGCGAGTCATTTTGCCCCGTAAATGCAATTACTTGAATGCAAATTCTTTGCAGTAACTCGACTAAAGTGTTACCTATCGGATCCAAGCGTAGCTATAAACCGTTTTCTTGACGAAAAAAGTCCTGTGTGATATATCACCTCCATCCGTAAAGTATTTAGTAGTTACACTTAATGTGGTGATAGTCGCAATACATACGTGATAATATGGGGTAGCTGATATACTTATACCACTTCTTCCCGGTTATGTGGTCTATATAGGAATAACAAAAAAGAAGAATAATAAGGCTAACATTCCTTATCGTTCACTTTGTATCGGACACGCAAATTATGCACGTTTAGAACGTATCCCGCATTAGGCAAACATCAGCAATGTTGTGTTTATAGTCCGTAGGTATCTTGGTAAATTATGCTCACGTTAACAATACACAAACACTGGTAGCTGTGCCGTAAGTACTGATGAATTCACTGAGTGATTGCATCCGAATTTAATCTCAAAGCGACCGATGATAAAAAATCGGAAAATATTTGCAGTGATAAATAAATTTATTGCATTTTATAATTGCAAAACTTAAATGTGGCTGCAATTCGGTTTGCCCTCAACAAACACATTCCATTTAGTAACTAATTATTTTAAGCTTATTCTTTCTTTAAGAATCTAGTAGACATGTTTATATATGACTCACTTGTTCTATCAGTAAAATTTTCAATTTTAAAATAACAAATAGAAAAATATATTTTATGACACCTATCTGTTATCATGATGTGGTTCATTATTATTATCATCATCATCATCATTAAATTCCAACACAAGTTCGCTGTTAACCATAGTCCTCCCCACAGATTGGCACAAAGTACGGTCCTGAAGCACCTATATCCATGGACTACTCGATTCGTCTCGATTGATCGACTCGTCGCTCCATCTAGTGCGGGTTGCTCAACAATGTGCTTACAGTTCAAGGCTGCCACTCGCGAATTTTTCCCCATCCTATGTAGATATAATATGGCTAGATCATTATCGCTTCAGCCTACTGATGCACGGAATTTTGTCAGTTAATCTTGTTTTTATATTTAAATTTTAAAGCATAGCCCTCTATAAAGTTCTTTGAGTGGCAGAGTTTTCTTATAGAACCAGCAGTAAGGGACAACGTTGAAGTTCCGTAAGGTCACCATACTGGTGTAACCAGTGATAACTTACTGAACTTACTTTTTGTTATAGGATTCTAAAGTACATCGGAAAAGAATATGACATGACTCGTTTCCAACTTCGAACGTATTTCCAACAACGACCAGTATTGTTACATTGACGTTAGATATAATTTTTGTCCTGTACACATCCATCTTAAGATCTACCTGTTGGGGGACACGACTGACGTCCACGTTTTGGTCCCGTGAATTATCATTGCTATAGGTAGTTACACGTAGATCCTGCATGAATTCTGACATCTTACCTATCATTAGCAAATCAAAGACGATTGATATATCCGCACTGATATCAATATCGTATCCTTCGCAGTCTAACAGGTTTAAAACGTCTTCCAATACAGCGGCGAAAAGTATCGAGGATATGACAACACCCTCTTATGTACCGTTACGTTACAGCCTGTTAGAGTCCACTGCTGAACGTGGGCCTCCCCCGTAGACTGTCTCATAGGAGGGTTATGTGCCATAGTTACCACGCTTGGCAAGCCGGTTGGCAACCGCAGTTTTATTATTTTCAGTAGTTATTAGGAATACGCTGCTGCCCGTCTCCTGATTTGTTTCCCTCTATCGCCTCTTACGATACCCACGAGATGGTATCGGGTAGTGGTCATTCCTACATCGCCACTTCACGGCCTGTATATATCTCTTACTCTGTTATATACCTCTTTTCAAATGGTTAGATGCCTGTTATGAGAGTGCAGTGGTTACGTATAAATATATGCACAAGCTACAGAATCAATTTGAATGAAAACTTTATCAAATTGCTGACCTTATTCCATATTCAGTACGTATCTCTTGCATAGTGGGAATTAAAGCGTCAGAATATACGAAGAATAGTACAGTACTATATTCAGTCTTGCTGTATAGTTGGATGTCTTCACAGATTATTAAATTAATACCAGCTCGGTCTATCTATTTTAAAATTTAATAATGATGTTTAATATTGATGTTGATAAAATATGAGGAGGCCTGTGCCTGGAAGTGGAACGTATATAGGCTGTAACTTTACTGTACTTTATTCATGTTGCCAACAGTTAGAAATGAACGATAAATAAGACACTGTATATAAAATCGTGTAGCGGCGTGTAGTATGAATATATTTATTATTATTATTACTATTATTATTTTTTATTTCAGATTTTTTTCCATAGAGTGGATTGGTAATTACAAAAAGAACTTATAAGCTAGAGTTATTAAATATATAAGAATTAAAAGGTTACATACTATATAACTATACTCTATTTACTTTACATTTCCCAGAGCAGGTCTCGAGCCGATATGGGCGCTGTTCCAGTACCTCAAGATAGGACAGCAATAGTGACTCCCTATCGCCGCTAGGAGGCTGTTGGAGCTATCCCAGACACGGCGCCATGCGGAGGCAACCCGTTTGCGAATGATAGCTGGGAAACTATCTATGCGAGCCTCAGCAAACGTTGCCGACGCACTACAGTACCGAGGCAGCCCCAACAGCATCCTGAAGCCGTTATTATATTGGACGCGCAGGGCTGTGAGCGTCCTCCGTGTATATTTAACCCATAGACTGCAGGTGTAAAAGGACTGACAATACGCTCTGAATAGAGTTTGTTTAACTTTTATATTACACCCCGCAAATCTACGGGCGAGCATATTCGCTCTCATATCGTTTATGAATGTTACTTCCTATTTAGTGTAACTGGATGATAAATTGTATAAATCAGTCTTAAAAAGTATTTACTGTTATGTACTTTAAAGTAATTAACACTTACTTTACCGTGTAAGAGTACCCACTACCCGCTATCATCTCGTGAGTGTCGTAAGAAGCGACAGACGGAAACAAATCAAGAGATGGACAGCAACGTATTCCTAATAATGACTAAAAATTAAAAACTGCGCTGGCGAATCCGTTTTCCAAGCTGCAACTATGGCAAATGTCCACCATATGAGGCAGTTTATGGGGGAGGCCTATGTTTAGCAGTAGACTTTAATAGACTGTAATTATTAACGGTACGTTTCAGCTTAAAGAAATTAGAAAATATGTGAAGTCCGCCAACACGTATTGGATTAGCGCAGGAGACCAGTTGCTTCATAATCCGCTTGTGTAGAGACGCTTGTGCCACAGCGATACGTACTTATGGGCTATAACTAGAGATAATGCGCATTTTATTATATGAATATTCAAAATAATATCTTCCTTTTACGACTGGTCTTATGAAACTACAAACTTCAGCTCTAACTAAAATACGAATTTAAGTCAAACTCCAGCGTCGTTTGGGAACAGCCCGCTCTTATCTTAGTTCACGAACGATTGTTATAGAGATAAGTTATATTACCGTGTCATTTGACTAGTTTCCGACGAGTTTGGTGTTACTAACACTCTCTTGACTCACTTAATAGAGCAGCGGCATTCTTAATACGTACTTTATAAAACAGCGACCAATTGGAATTTGAAAGTAGGTGAGTTTTTTGATTATACTAATTTATTATAACTTCATGATATTTATTTTATTTTTAAAAGCGTGGTTTGCATGATTGTTTTTTCTAACAGGAGAGGGGGTAAATGCTCATGCGGCGGTATTTTTTATTATTATTTTAAGAATACAGGCAAACGAGCATGTGGTTCTCTTGATGGTAAGTGACTACCGCCGCCCATAAATAACCACAACCCCAGGTGAATTGCAGATGCGTTGCCGACCTTTTCTAAAGGAGTAAGCTCTTTTCCTGGAGGTCCTTAAGTCATATCGGTCTGGAAAAATTGTTGGTGGTAAACAATTCCACTGAAAGGTCTTACATAGAAGAAAACTCCTTGTATAACGTACAGTGGTGGATTGCCAAGCATCCAGATGGTGTGGACGATATCGTGAGTTTTGTCACGACGCGCGATCGTAAAATTTGGCGGCTGGAATTAATCCGAATAATTCCTTAGAGCACTCACCGTGGTAGATGCGATAAAAGATGCAAAGGCATGCAGCATCTCTTCGTAGCGCGAGTGGATCGAGTTCAGATCAGAGATCAGAGAGAACTCGGTCGTCGACAATTTGAGCCCCGGTCCAGAGATGGGAATAGTATTCCATTTGAGGCCGAACCTGAGGATTGTAAAGTTGTAGGCGGTGTGCCGGCATGAAATACTATCCGGTGTATAAAGCATTATCAGAACTGTCATCCACATAGCAAATAATGCTATCGGTTTGCAACTTAGATTTGCGACGCAGCCTTATGGAACACCAGCATTAATAGGCTTGTAATCGGACACTATATTATGTTATATTTATTTTATTTTATATTTGGCTAAACGTCAACTTTAATGTGTAAGTATAGGAAGCGTTTAAACAGAACTAATTCTATTCTTCTGTTATGAATCAGAGTAGACAAATTAACTAGACATTCAATAAAAATAAAAAACTCTTCGTTAACTTCAACTTTTTTCGTACCATAAAAAAAAACTTAAATTTACGCCCACTGCGAAGATTGTAAAATATCGATAAAAATCGGACTGAGTTTTATCATGCTATACAGGCAGAATCGCATTCGTCTCAATTATTTGGACAGCCCATCTGTCAATCAGGCCTCCCGATGGAGTGATTAGTTATCGATTTTGGTGGTAAGGAAAACAAAGAATAATTTCCAAACGCAAATTCTTTTTGTGTAAAGTTTGATACTGTCAGTTACGACCGGTAATTTTCCGTAATTATCGTTAGAAAGATATATAAAATATGTGAATTAAGAGAACGTGAGGGTGAAATAAAATAACGTGAGGAAACCTGCCTAGAAGACCCTTTTTTCTGGAAAGGACGTATTCCAATGTAGTCCCCAGGAGTGACTACGCATCTGCATTTTGATTTTCAACTGAAGATAAATGTAGTCTATACGCCACAGCATCCACTTACCATCGGATGGACTGAGTGCTCGTCTGTCACCCTATACTATAAAAATCCTGCATATTATATAAGAGGGAAAATATCGATACAAGTGTATGAATACCGTATTAAGGTAGCAAGACGCATACTTTTCTTCTCCTAGTCCTCTCATAAACGAAAGAAGGGATACGCCAAACACTGGGACGAATGAAAAATGCTGAACTCACCCGCCGTTTAAAATATGTATCAGAAAAAAAAATTCTGTTCATTTTGAAATAGTTCTTTTAATCTTTTTTTTAAATAGTGCAAAAATCAAAATGTAGTTAAACCATACCGTCTCTTGACGTTGTGTTCTAAAAAATTACAAGAAACATCTGCCTTACATATGCTAGTCTTAATATATTTTTTATCTAAATATTTTTAAAGTTAAAATATGAAAGTATTTCAGTTTACATTTCAAATCAATTAGTTGTTATGTTAAAACTAGATTTGTAATAAAAATGTTGCGATCGTTCTGTAAACAGTATCTAGAAGTCTTGAAGGATGACATGGGATTGAATTCAACTTAAATTAGGCATCAAAGCGGATGGTAGCGACTAGTAATCTCCTGTGTTGAAATTAGGATGTTTTATTTTAATAGCCTCAGGCCCTAAGGAAACATCCTTTATAAGAGTTGGTGTTGTTTTGTTCTAATTTGTAGTTTATAAAATTGTAATTTATTTGCGTAGTAAATATTTAATTTTATTTAAAAACTAAAGTTTGAGCTACCTAATTTGATATCACCTACTTAGTACCGTGAAAATGGTGTGTGCCGGTACGCGCTCAAAACGTATAGAATTAAAAATAAGTTAAAATTAAAGGACAAAATCTATATATTTAATTTTATAAAATATTGTAATTTCTCAGACAAATCTTAAATTGAGATAAAATCTACGCCCAGTAGTGGGTCGTATATAGGCTGTACGTTTATTTTTCTTACTTTGAATATAATATTTCTAGTAACATTGGCTTATACTAGACCAGGCTGGTGTTAGACCACATGTATTATAACATTTAAACTAATTATTATACCGCCTGATTGGTCTAGCGGTTATAATAATGCAACTGCTGACCATGAGGTCCAGAGTTTGAATCCCAGGACGGGCCAAAAAATCAGGTATTGAATTTTTCTATCAAGAAATTCTCAGTAACTGCCCGGAGTTAGGAATTTGTCGGTGTTACACTCCCGTGCCTCGGAAAGCACGTAAAGATGTTGGTCCTGCGCCTGGACCTATCACGATCCGGTCGTATGGGTTTACCGTCTGACTATAAGAACGAGGGAACAGAGAGTAAACTTGTGCTTGCGCATATACTTGGACACCATTATCTTGTCCTGCACCGATGGCTAGTCTTCGTTGAAGCTGGTCGCTGTGGCCGAAATTCACATTTAGAGACATTATTTTTAGTATTGGGGTATCTATATAATTTTCTCATATTGTTGGGCTGTATAAATACATAAAAGAAAATTATAAATATGCATAAATATCGATAAAATAAAATAAATAAATAAAAAACACATAAATACATAAAAACCCGATCAGGCGGAAGCACTCGGCAGCAGAGACCAAACGGCCGAGGGTAAGAGAGAAAGGGAGAGAGAACCGATGGACGATGCAGGCGGTATCGAGGAGCGCCTCCTTTGATCGCGAGGCTTACAGGTATTACGTTACGCAGAAACGAACCCAAGTATAATTTCAGTAGGAAGACTACCCCACATGTCTGTCACCTCGTGAACCAGGTCCAGATACTTTTTTCTTATCTGTTTCAGCTTTCACGTGGTTCTCGTCGTACCAAAATAACCTCGACTGTGCCCAGTTCATCAGCACAGTATCGAACTTATTTGTAAGAATTGTCTATGATCTTGTCTATGATCACGGCCTGGTCCCAGTAGAGCCTGGCGTGGTCCATTTTCGAGCACGGCTTCTGGCAAGTACTTATAATAAGGCAGATTCAGATCCACGAGACCGTATATTAGATCGAGTTCCTGGTGTAGAATCCTGTCTACTAGGTTGTGTTAGTGCAAATACTGAGAGTTAGAAAGCGCCGAACAACCGGAGATCACATGCCTACGTGACTGACCAGGATAGCGACAAGCTCGACTGATATCAATCGCGCCATGCTTTAGAATGTGTCTACGGTATTTGTTGGTCTTAATAACCTGATCTCGTATTGCACAGACAAACTTTCGGTTTCCCCAAAGAGGTCACCGAAATGTAGCTAGTGGAGGGAGGCGACTGTATCTACTAAAAACTTATATAGAGCCTTGTAGAGCCTCTCTTGGAGATTCTTTTCCTTCCATACGGTTTATCGGTCAGAAATGCTCGGTACTGCTGGATCTTGTTACTGCTCGTTGGCTAAGGATAGAGGCCCTTTATCACAAGAAATGACGTTTCTATAGAATGGATCATAAGATTTTGTCAGGAAGTAATTACGGAGGCTGCACACTTCGTAATTATGCATAATAAGCGCTTAAAATGCCACACCCAACATGTTTTCGCGGCATGTTCAGCCTATAATCAATGATCTCTGGTGATGCATCCTATGAGACGTCATAGTAGTGCGGTTTAACCTATTTGGAGCGTAAAGATCAGTTTGAGTCTACCTAAGTATACTAAAGGTATACATGAGGACAGGCATGATCCAACATTTATGTGCGTGTGTCTTATTCACACAGGACAAAAGGCTGTTAAGCACTTTGGTCATGCATGCATAAAACACATCGCAAACTGACTGTTTCATATCCGCCGCATCGATACTGATGTTTTGTGACATACCCAGGTGTCGGGTATGTTTCAGCCTCGGAAAGGGTCCTTAAGTTGATGGACATAGATAAGTCAATGCCTTCAGAGTTACCTAGCAACCCTTCCGTTTTCAATATGAAAGACCGCACACTTATCCGTCCCCAGCTTTATTCTAATAGAATTGCTAAAATTTCAAGAGATATTTAGCAATTCCACAAGATGGGAGCGACTGAAGGCGAATGACTTGGGATCATCCATAAAAAGGCATAAAATGATTACTTATACCTATCCTGCTGGATAATACAGGAAACAGAGAAAGATAATAAATTAAAAACAGGAAAGCTTATAGTAGTAAAAACTATTTTCAAAAGTACTCTTCAAAAGAAAATTGAAAATTCGAAAAGAAATGTTTCAAATAACACTTTGGATAGGTTCCAATACAAGTTTTAAAGTAATAACGTGTCAGCACCGTTTTAAAAACAAATTAAAAATCCAGTCGCGCCCTGTCATTCTCTTTAAATATTCGTCAAACATTTTGTCGTTAAATGTGAATTGTTTTAATGACAAAGAACGGTTATAAATGAGGTAAGTCCAATATCAGGAAGTGGATTTAGAATTCTGTCGTAGTTTATTAATTTAATTAATAAAATACGTGAATATATTTACGTTTATAAAAGTGTAAATATAAGTAAATAAATTAAATGCGCATAAGCAAAACGTAATAAATATGGCGGACCTAATTCCAAAGTGCATTTTCTCTCAGTCAACCGATAAACATATAATAGACGGGTAGCAAAAAATTTAATTCGGAAAAGAAAATCATAATACTTTTTTCTATTAATTCTATATATCTAAGAGATGATCATTTTCGGTCATCTAGTTAGAGATGTTGGAAGTTGATAGATACGGGTGACTCAGGACTGTGCTTTTTTTCCTAACTTGGGAGAGGCCTATGTTCAGCAGGAAACAGGTGAAGCGAATAATCAATATCATCGTTACGATGTGGATAGTATCCTGGGACCTATTTTGATATTAAATTATATAATCAAATTCAAACGTTAAACGTCAAACGAAGTCAACCACCATTCCCACCAAATTTACACAATAAAACACTTCAGATCCGAAAACCGTTTACGTTTTGCACATATATGTAAGTTTCAATTAGAACTGAATTAGGATTCGAACTCCTAAGCGACACATTTATTTAACGCGGTTTAAAATGCAGTAGTAACATAACAACTAGCGTGAAACGCAAAACTCTTGAAAATGGGTAGCCATTAGACGGTAGAAAATTTAATTAGAAAACTTTGGATAAGTTAGACGTCTGAGTGTCCTGTGGTCGAGGCTTGCTTTGCATGTACTGTGACGTACATGCGAGGTCCTTAGTTCAAAGAAATAACTATATTACATACCAGATAGTACTCGCTTGCCTCGCGATGGCGTATATAAATCTTTTGTAATAATTATTATGAAAGTATCCTCCGTTTTTCCTCATAACATGAGTGACTTCTACGCCAAGTTTTGATAGAATCCGTTAAGCTGATAAAACATGGTTAGGAAGAGTGGGATGGCTCGTACAGTTAACAAAATTTTTGAGAATACTAAAAGATCACGATTATATTATATTCATTTGGAAAGCGTTATTTAAATTTTAATGTCGAAAAATTAAGACATATTTTTCTTTTATTTCGCTATACTTAATTTGCCTTGCCTTGGCAAGCGTAGCAACTAAGACAAGTATACCCCTTATGATGCAATCTATGGAGGAGGCTTATGTTCAGCAAAGGACTCTTCATAGGCTGAAATGATAACACTTGTTTGGTAGGCGGATTGCCGATCATACTGGCAGAAACCTAGCACCTTAAATTGCTTTCTGTCCGGTTTATGGATTTTATAACTGTCTTACTAATGTTTGTCTATCAGATTTTAAACTTGGCACCATATTCCGAGGTATGTAGTAAAATTGCGTTTACGAGCGATTTCCTAGCTCTTTTTACTGCAAGATCTCATATTCAATTGATAATATAATATTATGTAGTCATATCATCAAATGTGTGGAGCAATTTTTTTTTACTAAAATAGGCTGAATCTAGACATTCATCTAGCCCGAAGGCAAATATGAGAAGCCTATTAACACGCACCTGGAAGAGGTTAAGGTTATAAGCACTCGGAAAAACAGACGCCGGCAGGGCATTCCACTCCTTGGCTGTGCGCGTTATAAAGAATAATAGGCGGAAATCCATTATATTAAAGATATTAAAAGTTACTATGCAACCATCCGGAACGGATTCTATCAAAATTGGGCGTGGAAGTCACTTATGTCCCTCCTTATGTGCTCTTCAAGTTAGGTAAGATATATCATTTTATTGCATTGAGCGAATGGCTGCAAAGAAAAAAAAACTTTTAATATCTTTAGTATAACATATAGCGCTTAGTTCGAATGTTCAAAATGTCAACCAAGTGTTGATGATAGCCTAAGAAAAGTCTGGTACTCCGATAGAAGAATGAAGATAGTGGTATGAGCTTGCGAAGCTCATAGGCACACTCTCCGCGGTAAAGTCTGTAGAAAACCGACAAACAAGCAACTTGGCGGTGGTGAGCTAACCTGTGATCCTTAGTTTCTACCAGATTTTTGTCACCAATAAACCTCTTGGCTCTGCATTGCACTGAGTCGAGTGCGGCAAGTTGACATTTTGCTCGCCATCTCAAAGGTGACTATAATACTTCATGTATGTTTGGACTTGAGCTTGGTATAAAGTTAGAAGCTGTCCAGGCGTGAAGTATTGCTTCACCTTGTTTAAAATACCCAGTTATTTGGTCGTAGTTTGTACTTTCGAATCAATATTGGAGCCAAAGTTGAGGTCAGCACTCAACTGTATGCCGAGAAGCTCTAGATTATCAGTAACTTATACAGATGTACCTCGGAAAGTAGGAGTCGGATCAAATGGACTCCGTTTTGCGTAGAACAGACACGCCTGCGTTTTGGCGGCGTTAAAGGTTACTAAATTCACGTCACCTCATTGCGAGACAAGACTTCTTCGCTTTATCAGCTCTACCATAGCCTTTCTGAGTCAACGTAATGGTGCTCCTTCGTCAGCGTCAGCAGCTGGTCTAAACCCACGCTTGTCAACCCACTCATGGTGAGTACCATGTTTTTTTAAATAGTGATTTTTTAATTATTTTAGGTATATATATACCATGTGTGTAATTCTTTGAGTTTAAAATTATTTCAAGGATTATATTTTCAAACGGAATCACTTAATTTTTGTAAGTATTTTAAATTACAATTGGAAACTTTGTTCAGTGCAAGCAGGAAACGTAGTAAAGTATTTAACAGTTCGTGATTTGTATTTAATATTTACGTTTGAAAATAAGAATAAAAAAATTGAAGTAACTTGTTTCAATTGTGTACCTGAAATGAGTAACCTCAACTTAAAGGGGTTAGGTGGAATGTAATATTTATGAGTCAAGTTCGAGGCCAGAGTAACGGGGAAGTGTTATTGTTGTTCTGCTGAGTGAATAACGCTCTCCTCTCGACAAGATTGCGTAATTTATTTTTTCCCCGCTCACATCCGATTTACTCAATAACCGGATTCACGAGTTTCTAAGTCATATAATTCTTTATCTTTTTTAATACGGAAAACCAATTGAATTTCTAGCAATCGATAGGATTCACATATATACATACCATGGTGCATGGTAGAGCCATGTAACAGGTACATATATTATGGCGGTAGCACGAGTTGGTCAGCTCAACTGAGGAAGGACCACCCTCTCACAGAATACCAGCGTAAAATAGAAGCTTAATGTTGCTGTATTTCGCACGATGAGTAGTGGAAACGCGGCATTCCATCTTAGACCTCAAGGGTGACAAAACATTAATTTTGATTCATAAACGACGATACGAGTATGTTTATGAGAGCCGTTATCAACGCGCAAGTGCTTGCTTTACCACTGAAATTCTGATCTACCACGTATTCAATAAAGAAATACGCCGCCAAGAAATCTGTATAAATGACAAATTAAAATATTTAGGTATAGAGACCCGTGGTAGCTAAGCTAAGCGTACGCTTGTAAATTTAACATTACGCGATAAGCCCGGCTTTGATCTCCACCGCTGTTTGAATTGTTAATTGCATTTTTAAGTGCTGATCTACCAATCATTAACGACGATCACGTGCTCGTGCGATAAAAACACATCATGCGGTAACTTGCATGTTCACGAAATAAAATATTAGAAGGTCAAATGAAATCTGTCAACACATATTTGAGCAGCGCGGCGGAGTAATTACTTCGCCGCAACTTGACTGTTTTTTTAATTCGGTTAAAAAAATTGTTGGATGATATTTGAAAAACGTAAATTACTATTTTTTATAAAATTCGAATCAAAAAAACCTGAGCGGCCTGTGTGCAAGTCCATGTCAATGAGTTTTGCCCGAAGCGAGCTTTTGAAATGTTGTTTACAATAAACAAGTACCTATGTCGTACATAGGACAAGCACACCACGCTTTAAATTCACCCGTTTTTTTATTAGTGTATAGAATTTTGTCTAAATTGGATAAAAACATTTGTAGTGACTATACTTAGTTTAAGCCTATATCAATAAAAGAATGGGGTTAACAATTCGATAATAATATGTTTGTTTCTATGAATGTTACGGGATATCTTCGTCATTTGTGAATGAATCTTGATTTTTCTTTTTTAAATGAAACAGGTATGGTTCAGAGGTAGTCAAGAGTGTCGAAATAGAGGTGAAGTTTTAATGGTAATAATTTAAACGACAATGAAACAGAAACTTTTTATTCAATATAGATTATGAATAATACTTATTGAAAGTCACTTTTTAATTTATTATGAAATTTGGATATTACTTCGCTCATTCGAAAGCGTAAAAATACTTGTAGAAAAGGTAAAAGCAGACTTCAAACAACTAAAACGAAGGAAATAAATTCATATTCTGAAGTCACGGCGTTAATTATTTGAAGCTGTAAAGTTAACTTTTAAAATGTGTAATGCTTTTAATAAAAATAAATTAAATTCTGTAGGTACCATAAAAACAGTTTAATTTTAGTTTTGCCGACGAACAAAAGGTTCGTTGCTAAACTTAAATTTTGACGTGAAAAGCAATTTAAAGATGCAAATTATGCAACAAAAATCATGTTGTTTGTTGAAGATGATTTTGATGTATATGTGTGAGTGCGTGTTCTTACTGCAGCGGCGCTGTCGTCGCGCCGCAAGCGAAAACACACCGAAGCCTAGATCGCGCTATCAAAAATTCTGAATCATAAACAGTATATATAGAACTGCTCCGAACTATCACTCGGAGTGTTGGCCGCTCCCCGGGCAGAACAACTTGCCCGGCGGGAGATCTCACCTTTTCCTTCCACGCTACAGTGGTGACCCCGACGTGATACCCTAGAAAGGTGATCTCTTTCTTACCGAATTCACATTTGCTCGTGTTGATAACCATACCGAATTCCTGAAGTTTTTCAAAGATTTGGCGAAGGTGGTCAAGATGGCTGTCTTCGTCCTGGGAAAATATTAGAAAATCATCCAGGTACGCGAAGCAAAAATCAAGTCCTCGTGTTATTTCGTCTACAAACCTTTGAAAGGTTTGGCTCGCATTTTTTAAGCCATAATTCATATATGGAAATTCGAACATACCAAATGGTGTGGTGATGGCTGTCTTCGGAATATCATCTGGGTTAACTGGTATCTGGTTGTACGCTTTCACCAAATCTAGCGTAGAAAAAATTGTACAACCCGATATGTAATGGGTAAAGTCTTGTAAGTACCTGATGGGATATTTGTCTGGAATTGTCTGTGCGTTCAACATTCTGTAATCGCCACATGGCCGCCATCCGTTATCTTTCTTTGGTACAAGATGGAGCGGAGAAGACCACGGGCTCTCAGATGGACGTGCTATTCCACTCTTTATCATTGCCTCGAATTCTTGCTTCGCTATTTTCAGTTTTTCTGGTGATAATCTTCTTGGGTTGCAAGACACAGGTGGTCCTGGCTTAGTACGAATGAAGTGGACGGTACTATGCTTAGGAGCTTGCGGTACACCTGACGGTCGGGTTATCTCCGGAAAGTCACGTAGTAATTCAACATACTTTGAATCA
Source organism: Parnassius honrathi (assembly GCA_018247895.1). Taxonomy (NCBI): domain Eukaryota; kingdom Metazoa; phylum Arthropoda; class Insecta; order Lepidoptera; family Papilionidae; genus Parnassius; species Parnassius honrathi. The sequence continues at coordinate 15,021 of DWHP01001288.1, forward strand.
CCTCTCATGGTTTTAACTGAAGCTATCACATTAGCTGTAGCAGGCTCAGCAGGTGTTTGCAACGAAGTACTGTTATCTATTAACCGACGGTTACGACAGTCGACAACGATATGGTAGAATGATAAGAAATCAATTCCGATGATTGCTTTGTTTACATCAGCTACTACAAAGCGCCATGAAAAATCTCGTCGAAGTCCCAGATTTAGTTCGAGATGAGCATAGCCGTAGGTGGGTATGGGAGTTCCATTTGCCGCAAAAAGTTCGTAAGATGTTCGAGGTCGTCGTTGTTTAAGTGCCGTACGCGGGAAGACACAAAGGTCGCTTCCGGTGTCGACCAAGAATTGCATCTTCGTTCTGCGATCCGTGACAAACAGGCGACCGGATGAACTGAGGCAATCATTTGTCGCCACTAACGACTGCCCTGATCGTTTCCCTGTTGGTAATCACAAGGCTTAACGCACTTATTAGCCTTATTGCCGAATTTATAATGATAGTAGCAAAATGGAAATCTTCTATAATTTGACTGAGACCGATTACGAGTATGACTGTGACTGTGACTATTGTTGCGGTCTCGTTTGTTGCCTCTATTTTGTGACCGTGATTTTCTTTTATTTCGAAAGGATAATGCTTGCACTTGACGAGTAAGTTCCGCGATCTGTTTTGACATTGTGTCAAGTAAAGATCCTGGTGCTGCATCCATCGAAGCTACGTGTGGAGATGCCGGAACAAGTTCGTGCACCTTATCGGCTAAGGCAGCCAGTGCTTCCAAAGTTGAGTCAGGCTGTGATGCAATTACTGTTTGCAAATTGTTTGGGAGGCGACTAGTCCATATTGTCCTGATAAAGTCATCTGGAACGTTAGGGCCCGCTAAATGTTGCAAATGTCGTAAAAATTGTGATGGACGCCTATCTCCAAGTTCCTCATGCATTAACAATTGCTTCACTTCTTTTTCTCGAGATGCTGAGAGCCTTCTGATAAGTTCTGTTTTAAGTTTCTCGTATTTATCTTTTTGAGGTGGTGAAACTATAATGTCTTTGACTTCTGCCGCATATCTATGGTCTAATTGTGCAATTACATAATAATATTTTGTTTCGTCTTCTTTAATACCGGATAGTGCAAAATTCCCTTCTACTTGTGCGAACCACACAGCAGGCTCTTCAGCCCAAAACGGTGGCAGTCGGACACCGACACGACATATATCGGATGGTGTAAATGACCCTTCGTTACGTGTCTCTCGTGATAATGATTGGGAGGGTTTAGCTTGTTTCTCTGCCATCTTATTTTGAATATTGTTATTAAAATATTACTTTGGATTCTGCTTACGGTTGGGTTCTCGCAGTACAAAGTCCAAGCGGGGTCACCAGTGAAGTGATGTGGGGAGATTCTTAATAAATTACTCACCAATCACTTTCTATAAAATTTTATTGTAAGCAGAACAGTT
>DWHP01001289.1:0-16460 GCA_018247895.1 Parnassius honrathi
ATATATATATATATATAGCCTATCAAGCTCCTCTGGCAAACATACGCTTTCTCGCAGAAGGGTCCATTCTACGCGAAAGCGTATGTTTGCCATAAATATGTAATGCCAGGCGGGTTAATCAGTAGTTTTTATTTAGTTGTTAAGAAGATGATGCTGCTCATCTCCTTTTTTCCCTCTGTCACCTGTTACAATACTCACGGGGTGATATGGGGTAGTAGATATTCTTACTTTGCCACTACATGGTTATATTTTATTATATTCGCTTCTAACACTAAAATTAATTTGAACGACATTTAAAATAAATTTGAGTCACAGTTTAAACTTATTTTACTATGTACCTCTAACGAAAGTGGCTAGTTGTCGGTTGTAACATCTATGTTGTCGCACTCAAGTGGTTTGCCAACATCACCCATAAACATTTAACGACCACCTCTCGGTACCTCTTCATGATTACAACTTGGCAACGAGCGCCATCTAACGTCGTTACGGATCGTAAACAATCATAACTTGGCTGGCCTCTACTTGGCATACGGAACGTTAATCCTGTGTTGAACTGGAGCTATAAAATTGCTCGTGTTACTTATTAAAGTTAGCCTAGATTTAAATTAACGGTAAGGCATTTAATGTAATTTAATGGTATCTCTACGTTGTTTATTGAGATTGTTTTGTTTCAAAAAAAACTCAATTCCGTTGTATTTTAATTTTATTTTAGCAGTTAAATCTTAATATTTTCTCTGTCCGCAAATTAAGATAATAGTTAAATAATGGAAATGGTCTCAAGGGACAGTCAAATTGTTAAAAATTTAATCGCTAAAATGCTAACGTTTTTAAGTTTTTAATTTTAAGTTCGTAAAACGTATTGTAACAGCATCTGCTAAATGAATACCAGCATAAAATAACAGCTCACACGAAACACAGCGGCAAGTTTTTCGTACAGTTAGTGTAGAGAACCGGAGATAGTTTTAATTGAAAACGAGGCACTCCATCTTAGTCCTTAGGGATGAGAACGCATATGTATTTTGATTTTTAATCAAGGATAAATGTATATTGGCTATAGCATTAATTTACTATCAGGTGGACTGTGAGCTTGCTTGTCACCCCTCCTTTATAAAAAAAAATATGTACGTCCTACTACTGGGGGTACAGGCCTCCTTTCAATTCCATTGTTTTAAAATAAATAAAAAAGACTTATTTTAATTTTATTAGTTCAAATATATATGTTTTCTCTTACTTAAATGTTACCGCATGGCATAATGGTTGACACATTCACTAGACAAAGTCACCATGTCTGTCTGTAATCATGTCCAAGATCGTCCTCGCATCATCAAATCGTTAAGATATTGTAAGCACGTTCTGCGTAGATCAGACCAAAAATTTATGTTCTTTAGAATTTTCTTTAAAATGTATGTGTTTCACAGAAAGTAGCCCGGGTTAATTACAGGAGAAAAGGAGGTAAGACGGGGTACCCAGCGAAATTCACAGTTCAAATAGCGCTTCTTCATTCATCATTCGACGCGCCGCCATGGTACTTGTCAGTCGCCCGGTGGTTAGGGGTTCACAAGAGCACAGTGTCGAAAAAAATTCAAAAAAGTGTTTTACTGCAAATTGCTTATCATATTTTCTTTTGGTTTAACACGTGACTGTGGTTTTTTAAATAACGTTAGCTAGTGAGGTGTTGCTGTAATTGACACTTAAACTAACCTATAATAGGGTAGACATTGTATTTCCTTAAGATTGTTGGCTGTTTTTTCTTTTTTTTTCTTTTATGAAATTGTTCTGCAGGCATGATGGGGTAACAGGGTACTTCATCTTGCCCCCCAATGAGAATAATTTTGTTCTTGTTTGTTTTCCGTGTTTTTTGTTCAAGCAGCCACTATATCTACAGTAGTAAATGGAATTCGTAAATGTGGGATTTGGTCCTATAATCCAAACGTAAACAAATTTTGCCCCTTCTTTGACAACCGAGATTCAGTTAAATGACGGTCAAACTTTCACAAACCGAGAAGTATTTTAAGATATAAGCAATGTCACTTCTGCCCAAACTTCAGACACAGTAACTGCACAAACAGCTGATAATGCTGCGACTTTTAGAAGAGACGTTGTTAATGACTCTTTGCCGGAGTATTTCTACGGGAGTCCCAGGCTAGTTAAACAGGAATCAGCACCGTATCAAACTAAAGACTAACCGTAGACATCAAAATCAATCCGACCAGCAGATGCACTCACTAAAACCAGCTGAAAACCTTGTTTGTCGGGAACCAGAGACATCACAACCAGCTAATGTGCCAACATGCCATAAAAGTGACAGTGGCTTTCTTTTAACTTCTCCAAAACAATTCTTTCCACTTCCTAAAAAATTTGACGATTCAAAATAACCGTTCGACAAGTATAAATATTTCATATACGAGCGAAAAAATATTAATATATGTTAAGTGAGTTGATATGGATAAGAATCGCTTATCAACCGCTTTCAGTCGCGGTTAGCCAGGGTCCAATCCGAGAAATCCCATAAGCCGAGCTCAGCACAGAGCTCCGGATATCTGATAAATGACAATATTTTTTATTTTCATACGGTAATTAGGATGGTTGCTTAACACGATTATTTACAAAGTATTATTATGATAATCTAGTAAGCATGAATTCTGTTAAACATCTTGAACTTTAAAAAAGTTATAATTTAACCCGTTAAAATCTGAAATGATTCTTTTGTTCAATGTCTGTTTATTTTTTTAAATAATCGGATTAATTTGTTATTTAAAATTGATTAAATTTAAGTTAAATTTGTAAATAGGTAAAATTTTTGTTTCAGTCAATGTTCATACTATTTTCGAAAGCAGAATAAATAATTACATTGATCAGTCCAAGACGAACTCACGATACAGTCATTTGGAATGTTGAATGCAATTCCTCAAAAGTTGTAGAGTGGCAATCTGCATTCGGCATTAGACTGCCCGTTTTGTTTGCTGAATGAATTCGCACAGAAATTCAATTTCATTAAATAGTATTAAGCAGAAAATGAAGTGAAATTTATTTTTAAACTTCACACTGCAGGCTAAATTACTACTTAAATTCTGATAGTCTTTATTATTAAAAGCATACTATAAAGTTTAAAAGGAAAGTAAAACAGTAATATGTAGGTACCTTTTTTATCTGATTGTCCCAGTTGGGTAAAATTTTATATCTGTATGTAGTATTTGCGTTCATGATTGTCTATTCTTTAGTGACAATTCGGGAAGCTATACGGTTGGTGCCATTCTAGAGCCAGATGTGTTACCATTCGTCTTTATATTTGGGGTGTCATAGGCTACATTTTGTGGTATTTATATTAATCGACGCTATAATGGTAAAATATTTATATCATGTGCAGAAAATATTTTTTTATGTGGCTAGTGTTGCGTTTTTATAATAAGCACATCACCTAATCTTGAGATATTTGAGTTAATTCATGTATTGAGAAAATGTATAAGGATATTTTGTAGAGCCATGCACATTTATAGAACCTCCAAAACCCACTATACGGTATTAATGGGAGACTTCAACGCAAAGCTAGGCACAAGAAAGAACGGTGAGCTGAGGCTAGGGAAATTTTGGATAGGGTAACGGAACCCAGGGGGCCAGCAGCTGACCGACTTCACGGAGAAAGAGGGACTTTTTATGACAAAGATCTCTTTCTCCTGGAAGCGGCCTCACAGAAAGTGGTCGAGCCCCGACGGTTCGACAAAAAATTAGATTTGTGGCGTAACTCGCTTCTGTTGGACCCCACATAAGTCCGCTACGCTTATGAAGATTGAGCCATGCTCGAACATCACGCCATTGGAGCAAAACAATAGCGCTACCTCGATCGGTAACGCCCCGCGCCTTTGTCAGCGCGAGTTCGACCGCCGTTCATTCCGCCTGAAGCTAGCATAAGAACAAGACGCGCGCGCTACTCACCTCAGCTAACTTGTACGCGAAGTTAATTTCACTCTAGTGAAATTATTGCCAGTAAAAGTTATTTTTACATCGAATAATATTACTTCATTAGGAGTCACATAATTCTTTTATCCTATCCTATATTAGTATTCCGTTATTTAAAATATAAACGTACGAGTAACGTTTTCTTATATTTACGCGAACGTCATCGAGCGACTTCATCGACAACTCAAGGTGGTTATCATATACCACACATCATCACAGTGGACGGAAGCCCTTCCATTGGTTCTCTTGGGCATGCGCAGCTCATGGAAGGAGGATTTCCAAGCTACGCCTGCTGAATTGGTATACGGTCAAACTCTCAGCTTACCAGGCCAATACTTATCTCCAATAGACGACTACACCACTGCAGACGTCACAGAATGCGTAACACGTTTACGATCCTGCATAACTAAACTCACTCCAAAGCAGACATCATAGTACACCTACACTACAACGCCATTCTACATACCAAAGGACCTTTACACATCCTCTCATGTTTTTTTTCGCCAGGACCACGTTCGAACCTCACTCGAACTCCTCTACGACGGACCCTTCAAAGTACTAGACAGACAAGCCAAGTACTTCACTATAGACATAAGGGGAAAGAAAAATAACATCTCTGCTGACAAACTAAAACCAGTGTACATGGCCAAAGAAATCAAAGACCCGGAACCCAAAGTCCCTACGGAACCTATTGTCAACAAGGAGAAAATCACGCGGAGTGGCCGAAGAGTGAGATTTCCCGACTACTATCGACCGTAGTTACGGTCTCGGCAAGGGGAATATATGGCGTAACTCGCTTCTGTTGGACCCCACATAAATCCGCTACGCTTATGAAGATTGAGCCACACTCGAACATCACGCCATCGGAGCAAAACAATAGCGCGACCTCGATCGGCAACGTCCCGCGCCTTCGTCAGCGCGTTAGTCCGACCGCCGTTCATTCCGCCTGCAGTCCATAGGAACAAGACGCGCGCGCTACTCGTACTATTATTGTATATTAGTATTCTGTTATTTAAAATATAAACGTACGAGTACTTGAATACTACGACTGGGTTTGGAGGTAAGGTATTAACATATACAACTCACGCCGACTGCTGGCTGCGGCGCTGTACGATCGCGGGTTCGAATCGCGCAAGGAACAAGTGTTTGCTTATGTAGTGTAATGTAGCCCTTACGTTAATATATATTAGTGTTAAGGTAGAATAATTAAGCAGTGTAATTAAAGTCATAGCAAGAGCAAAACGCCTCTCTTTTCACTAACACCATCCAAATTTACATGGCGACCCTGCGAGGTGTTGCCCCGGTGCAATGCACGAAATGTATCATAGTTAGTTGTCTCAATGTAGTTTTATTCATAGCAAAAAACGAGGAAAATAACATTCGATTTTTTTAATGTAATGACCAAAGACCAAAATTCAAAATAAAAGAACAAATTGTGCGTGGTAGAGCCATGCTGCAATTATATTAGTAGTACAGTTGTAGCACGAATAGGTCGTTTCGACCGGAGAATGACCGCGCTCTCACAGAACACCAGCGTAAAATAGTAGCTTAATGCTGCTGTGTTTCGGAGTCACATAATTCTTTTCTCCTATCCTATATTAGTATTCTGTTATTTAAAATATAAACGTACGAGTACTTGAATACCACGATTGGGTTTGGTGGTAGGGTATCAACATATACAACTCACGCCGAACCACCATACTGGTAACACATAGATTTACTTCATTATGACCACTAGATGGCAACTTTTTAGTGATGTCTCAATGATCAAAAGGGTGAAAACTGGCAGCGATCACCGAATGGTAAGAGGCACACTGAACCTAAACGTTAAGTTAGAGAGGTCTCTTCTAATAATGTCAACGCTCCGTCCCCCTCGTGCCCTAATACAAAGTCCCGAAACCTTTTTTTAGCTTGAGTTACAAAACCATTTTCAGTGTCTAGAAGATTGAAATGCAGTGGACGATGTGAATGACAAGCTCGTGGAAACCGTCCATGCGGTCGGAGCTAAGTAGTGCAAGACCCGCCACAGAAGAACACAAAAACTCTCCGATCACACTTTCAATATCATGGCTGTTAGACGGGAAATGAAGCTGTAGTTTTCAACAGAGTTGACAGTATACAGGCAACTGAACAGACGGATTTCCAAATGAATGCTGCGGGACTAACAAAATTTTAATACTGCTCCTATTGAAGAAGCGATCGAGCGGAACCAGAGCTTCAAAGTCTTTGCCCGAGATCTGTTAGCTAGAAAGAGCCTACTGTCAAAGCTGAAAACAGGGTATAGCAGCATCGTTTCTGGGGCACCTGAGATTTTGAGCGAGATTGAGAGGTTCTGTGGGCAGCTGAATATATCATAGGTATTTTCAATCGTTTAACCATATTCTTCGACCTAGCAAAATCATTTGACACAGTCCCGATCCCACACCTTGTAAATAATCTGGAACAATCTATGTATGAGTCTTACCCCTGCAATTATTAAAAATCTTTTTGAGTGGAAGAAAGCAGAAAGTTGAAATAGAGAATACGATAAATGACGAGTTAACTATCAAATTTGGTTTGTCTCAAGGTAACATACTCAGCCCAACGCTGTTCTTGGTAAATGTCAACGACTTATGCCGACTTCAGCTACACATAGAAAAACAATTCCCATTTACCGACGATACTGCACTATACTTCAGTGTTAATTGTTGGAGGGAGGTCTTTGATTCTGCACAAAAATTTTTATTAAGTGCTGCTTCGGTTACAAAGGAATGTGTTGACATTAAACACCGAAAAAACAAAATACATAATCTTCACACTTAGGTCGAACCAAAGTCCTCCCCACTTCCTCTCCATCAAAGCCAACGCTTGCAACTCTGAGCCAACTATTTGCCATTGCCCCGCTATACAAAGAACAGACAAGATCAAATACCTCGGAATCATAATAGACCAAACCTTGACTTTCAAGCCACACATTGAGGTACTTGTCACTAGGTTACGCAAGCTCATTCACATCTTCAAATCTCTTATGCACGTAGCAGACTGGTCCATTACGCTCTAAGCCAACCACCTGTAGATTACTGTATCAGTTGATGGCCTAGACCATTCAACCCAATGGACTCGCCTCGCATGTTTATTCCTCTCTGCGCAGGTATTGGATTTAAAAATCTTGTGCGTTTATAAAAACTGTTTACGGAATGATTTTGTCATTACAAGATTCGTTTCCGTCGTTGTAAGTGCTCTTCGAAAAATGTCAATTTGTACGCTTAACGCGTACAAAAAGAAGTCTTATACTTCAAATTTACAAAATTCATGGAGTTACATTCCATATATAAGTATTTTTATTGTGAAATATGCTTTCTGTAGAACATATATGCAGTAGAACCAGAGTGAGCGACATAGTCCAACGGATTAGTAAGTTGAAGTGGCAATGGGCCAGCCATATCGCTCGAAGAACCGACAACCGTTGGGGAAAAGAGGTTCTCGAGTGGCAGCCTCGTACCGGTATGCGAAGTGTAGGGCGACCCCCACTAGATGCAGTGACGACCTGGAAGACATCCAGGAAGTCGATGGATGCAGGTGGCTCAGGACCGTGCTTTGTGGTATACCTTGGGGGAAGCCTATGTTCAGCAGTGGACTTGTGAAGGGCTGTAATGATGATGATGATGAAATATCTAACGGCTACGGGTCAATTACAACGTTACACATTCGCAAGGGTCACCTGATCGGCAAAAATCTTGTGAATTGAATCGCATACAGAGAAGAGTGTACCATTATCATTCACAGGATGGTATGGTGGAGGTGGTATATTCTTCTAAAGTTTATTAATTCGCCGCCACTTTACGGCAAAACTAATTATCTGTTAGTTATATGATATAGTTAATAAGCTGCTACTTTACGCTGATATTCAAGCTTTCACAATTACAAACATCCAGACCCGAAACAGTTACTTGTAGGCCATACAAATTATTGTTTCGTACGGGATTCGAACCCGCCCTTAGTGATGCAACTCATTGCTAAGCCACTGTGTCACGGGGCCGTCGGGGTTAAAAACTACACTCTCACATAAAATAACAACATAATTCTGCTGTATTTCACGTGCATAGTAAAGGAGACCGGTTGCAACTTGTAACGAAAAAATCCATATTTTTTTAATCAAACTACTGATGCGTTTTCACACCTGTATTGTCTGATATCTTCTCTTACCGGTGTAGTGTAACACAGGCTCGGCACGCACTTAAATAAAACACGTCCTCTCTCGCCCGAGGCTCTCGTGCAATTGACTCGGTGCGCTCGAGATAATGAATTATATGTCTATGTATGCTTGCGTATTGGTGTACGGTAAATTATTAATAAATAAAACAGAACATAATAATATTTACTAAAAATTATATACATATATACAACCACTACTGTTACGGCCCAGAGTTGCCCAGACTTGGGTCGACTGGATTGGGGCCCATAGCAAACCTGCTCGACGGGCAACTGAGGGACGAGCCCAAAGGCTTATGGAAAATACTCATAAATATGCCTGGCTATTAGATCAATAAAAACTTACCCAGTTCAGGAGTAGGGTATAACACAAGGCGTCGTCAGCGTGGTGTGAAGGTAGAGTGAGTGTGTATGTGAGAGAACGGTGTTTGAATGTGGTAGTTGACTTCACCAAGGCAGGCCGAAACCCGCCGTTCTACACTGCTCCAAAAGGACGCCTCTCTGCTGGCGCCGAACTCCAATTTCACTTCACTTAGCACAAACTACAGTCTAAGTTGATATATATTCAAGGTTTAGAGTTCAATCGAATAAGCGAATGCACTTCGTACTATATAGAATGCCACGTAAGTTACACCTCAATGCCAATTACAGTTCAAAGTTCATCTACTCACTACAATTAACACGATCGAGTCTTCAAGACTATAATCCTATATTTTCCGTGCGATATCAAACCGCCGCGTATACAATTCCTCGACACAAATCGGTAACAAGATAGGTTAAACCGATCGCTAACTATCAAGAAGGGCCTCGTTATAACATTTATTAACGAAACTAAACTAAATAATGGCGGCCGTCTAGCGTCTAACAATTTCAGTTTAACTCGAGGTATCCGCGACGCGGCGCGGCGTTCAGAATCTGCCAGCCAACTGAACTGCGCGCCGGCGTAGGCCAGAACTCCCACTTAATCAGCAGCGCCCTCTAGCGGAATGCAATCCGTACAAACGTTTATCCGGTTCTCAATTGAGCGCGAACAACTACATCTCTTTCTTATCAAGATTTATTTTCTTTTTTCATCATAACCTATAACAATCAAAAATAAGCTTTATCTCTCTAGTAATTATTGTATATTTTAGTCTTCTATATGCTATTCTAAATTTTGTTCATTTTCATTCTGATCGGGTAGGGTAGCCATGTAATCGCCTTCTACTTTCCTCAAACGTATGACATTTCCCCTTAACGTTTGGTTCGTTTCACTATTGCGTACTGTGCAGTCACCGTCTCGTGCACTCTCTACGGCATGTAGCGTCGGTTTATAATTTGTTGTAAGCTTATTCGATTTTTCCATTGTTTTAACGTAAACCTTATTTCTCTTTACCTGAATCAGTTGCTCTAACTTTCCTATCTGCTCATATCATATCATTCTGCTGACCTCTCCTCCGGACGGATATCAGATTTTCGTCGACGCTCCTTTAGGCTCCTCGGACCATTGTCTTGTCCGGAGTGTAGTGCCACTACCAGCAAACACCAGCGCTCTAAAAAAGAAGTAGGCTTTTTCTTTGCGTCCAATTCGACTCGCGATAACGGGGGGAGTACGAGTAAGCCACCGACCATCACTCGGTGTAAATGCTCCATGCCGGAGGTGCGGTTTACACAGCGCTAGGTTCGCAAAGCACTCCTCTCCCTGGACATCCACAAGTCGAGTGGTCCTGATGTTATTTCCTCATTTGTGCTGAGGACGTGTGCTCCAGATAGGGAACCGGTCTTAACCCGTCTTTTCTGCTACTCCTACTCTCTAGGCGTAGTCCCAAGATCATGGAAGACGGATTTCGTCCACCCGATCCCTAAAAAAGGTGACCGCTCAGACCCGTCCAGCTGCAGTCACATCCCCATCATCTCCTTGTTCTCCAAAACAATGGAATCCATTGTAAACTACCAGCTCATGAGGTACCATGAGAATCACCAGCTGATTAGTGATCGCCAATACGGTTTCCGTCGTGGTCGATCAGCTGGTGATCTTCTGGTCTACCTGACTTATAGATGGGCATCGACTTTCTTTAGTCTTGTGCCATGTTCTTCACTGTTCCTAAATACCAGGATATCATCAATATAATCTACAGCTCTTAATTTGTTTTCGGTTTCTTACAATTTTGTTGGTTATTTTTCTCTTTCCGCGAATCATTGATTTTCCTTTCTTGTGCTTCTGTATTTATTATAGACCTGTAGTATAAACAAAAGTGTCCAATTTCCCCACAATAATGTCACTTTTTACCTTCCTAACTAGGTTTACTACTTCAAGCGTCTTTGCTTCCGTTATGATTTTATCTAAGGTGACCATGTCCCGTACTGTAATGTCAAAATTTTCTTGCGGGGTTGATCATCCTGCTTTTTGGATGCACACTTTTAGGTTTGATGACGCAGTTTTATCAAAACTTCTCAAATTGTTTTCCTTCTTCCTGTTTTAGCAATCGAAAAACATGCTTCATATAAACTTTGCCGTGTTTAGGTTGAAAATACTCGTCAGGTTTTTCTATGCCTACTTTAAGTACACCGACGGTTTCTGATGATTCGACATTGGCACCCGATAAAATGCAGAATATTTTTTGTAACCTAGAGCCAAAATGCAATAGCGGTGCTCGTTTCTTTAGTGCTGATGTAACTTCATCTGCGTCCAGATAGATTAGTAGACCTTTTCCACCTTTCCCTCATAATAGCCATAGATGTGCTATCACCTTCGAGCCAATGTTTCTAACGCCGATAACGTTTTAATGCTAGTATTTCAATACCTAAAGTCCAATTTAATGGTGGTAATTTAGTACCCAAAGTCCAACTTAATGGTAGTACCTCAGTAACCAAACTCCAATTTAATGGAAGTGCCTTAGTACCCAAGCTCCAATTTAATGGTAGTACCTTAGAACCCAATCTCCAATTTAATGTTAGTATCTTAGTATCCAAATTCAAATTTAATGATCGTATCTTAGAACACAAACTCAATTTAATGATACAAATTAGTTCCATAACACACACCCTTCTATTTCGGTTTATTTGTTGTTATACCGACTAATTCCATTGCTGTGCCATTTAGGCATATTAATATAACACATAAAAATATTTACTTTAGTATTATATATATACAAAAACTACACCACCTGAGGATTAAATTGGAACGCCTCGTTAACAGTAAGTCTTAAAGGGTCTCAGGTTCACTCACCATAAAAACACTAGACTTATGCGGTTATTTTAGGCTAGTATTCCGTGAGAGCTTGTTTATAACCTCGTCAACTTGACCCTTTCCTGTTGTTAGATACATCATTTACCTGAAGCGAGGCTCCACTGCGTGAGGTGTCTAGTACTTCAGGGGTAACACCGCAACTGCATTTTTATTCTTAATCGATGATGGATAGAGATATCAATGTAAGTGTCCACTTATTATCAGATGGACTGTGTGATCGTTTAGCATTCTTACTTCTATAAGAAAACTCAGCGTCGTTCCTTGTCCACTTAGAATAAAATTAAAACTGGATATTTAACAATGAAGTCGCTGCTCCACTGAGAAACTAAATATGAATATGTTAATCCTAATTGTAAATTTAAATTAGTTACGGTTGTAAAAATTGCTTGAGGCCAAAATAACCTTTTTTTTTACTGTTAAAGACGTGGGAAAAACTGCGCAAAGGATTGAGAAAAAAGCATCTGAGTTACCAGTCTGGATCACTCCAGGTATATATAATAAACATTACTTTTTGTTGCTTATTCGAATATCGCCTTCAGAAAATAATTTACTAACAATATATGCGCAATCAAATAATGTCAAAATAATCTAGCCATTTATACAGGGTTGAGAATAAGTAATATAGGCGAAATGTGAAAAATTAATTAAAAACATCTCAAACCTTCCTTTTTTTTCGTCCTTTCTTTTTATTTGGATAATGTTTTACTTTCCATTCATCTAGATAGGTTGCAACACAGAGAAAATTATTATTTTTTCTAACTACTAGTTACTAGTGGCGAACTAGTTTCTCGCCAATTCTGCCCATGTGCTCTGACTTTGCCTTGGCAATTACTCTTTTAATGGACCTGGAGGCGCAATTATACTTCTGTTTTCTAATACTGTAAGGCCCGGTCGCCCAGGTAGTAAATATGGTTATCATAATTTTGTGGTATATTTAACATTTGTAGAAGGTTTAAATAGAATGGCGACCTGGATACAGTTAAATATTTTTTTAGAATAAGAGTAACAAAATGAGCAAACAATCCACATGATGGTAAATGGACACTCAATCCTCTTAACTGCGAAACGTGGTGGCAAATGAAAATTTGAGGACTAAGATGAAATGTCTCATCTCCGGTAAAGAGGGTCTCTGGTTCTATATACTTACCATGTGAAACACAGCAGCATTAAGCTGTAATTACATGGTGGTATTCTGTGAGAGGGGAAGGGCCATCTTTCCCGGTCGAGCCGACCCATTAGTGCTACAAACTTAATGTAGGTGCAGCGTGGCTATACCACGTTAAGAAACGGGAAGACGCCCAACACAACACTGAACTCAGTCCCCCTTATTAAGAAGGGATTTGGGGCCTTTCTTGCCCTATGCCGTGTAGTCATTGCGTATGTGTGATTTTTGCCTTCAAAATATGACCTCGATTTTGTTAATATCTCAGACATACAGATTTCCTCACAATGTATTCCATCACCGGCGGGCACGTGGTGAACTAGCACTTACAATTGCAATTAGCAATTTGAGTAACGCTGGCGGGGATCCAACTCACGTTACACAAGTACTACGAAATTTTGAGAAAGCTCTGCCTTGTGGAGTTTAGGGAACTTTAAGACAAGACTTTAAGTTTTAAAAGGTCGACAATGTATATGCAATTCCCCTGGGGTTGTAGTTATGTATGGGCGGTGGTATTTACTTACTATTTAGTGAGCCGCAAGCTTGTTAGTCCCCTCTAATATAAAATATTAATTTTATATACTTAGTTATATACGTCAGTAGTCAAACTATTCAAGATAAAAACATATTTTTTTTGTTACAGTATCTCTATGATATTTCAACGGCTGACGAAACTTAATATGGCCATGTCTTGATTTTGATTAATTAAATGAAATGATGTTTGCAAACTATTTTTTATTTTTACCCCGGCTTTGCTCGCATGAGCTTATACTTGGGATACTTAATCACTAATACTGCTCCGGGCCAGAATTAGTAAAATGGATCACTTGTAGATTCACCTCTATGTCTATTTAACACAGGTTTTTTTAATTCTCGAAAACTTAGATAATAAAAATTTGATAAAGATATTTGGTAAATATATAATAAGCATTAATGTCAAATGTCTAGCAAAACGTAGCGCAAGCGAATCTGACGTATTAGACCTACAAGCAAATCTTTATAGACTTGTAATATGGTATGAAACAAATCGAATGCTGCTCAATCCGGGTAAATGTAGTTTTATTAAATTCATAAGAAAAAATAATCAATTGATGAGTTCTTACAAGATTTTGGGTAACAAACCGCAAGAAAACCAATTCCATTAGAAATCTGGGCGTAATATTTGATAGCAAATTAAGATTCGATAAACATATTAATTCTATAGTGACTGCTTCTTTCAGGTTGCTCGGCTTTGTTCTTAGACTGTCTAAAGATTTCAAAAAGGTAATAACAATACTTCAACTGTACAACGGCTTGGTCCGTAGCAAACTTGAATATTGTTGCCAAGTGTGGTCGCCCGCTTACAAAATCCACATTGAAAGAATTGAACGTATTCAAAAGAAATTCATTAAACACCTAACCTTTTGTTTTAAGCCGTCAAATCATAGCGAGTGCTACAAAAATAAATTCGATTACTTTAGGATGAAACCACTGGCAGTTCGTAGATCTCTTCTTGATTCGAAATTTCCTCATAAACTTTTCTATGGTAAAATTAATGACAGTGAGCTGTTGGGCAGATTTAATATTAATGTACCTCGGAGACCTCCCCGCAACCCATGTCCTTTTTGGATTGAGAGCACTCGAACAAAACTTGGAGAGAATGCTCGAATAACACGTATATTACGCGTATACAATGTATGTGTAAAAACATAGCAACACTGGACATTGGTTGTAATAAGCTCACACTTTTTACGAAAAAATGTAACGACTGTTTAGAAAACTAGTTATTCTCTAACTTTATGCTAAACTTAACTTTTATTGGTGGAACAATTATTATTAACTATCTTTTGTTCGTAAAACGTTTTTTTGTTCTAACTGCAACTAAAATATGCAAATTATACACACTGCTATTGTTTTAGAATTATGTGTTCTCCTATAATTGGTAGTACATAGTAATTTATGGATATAAAGCATGTGTTAGAAGTAATTTAATATGTACAAATAAATAAATAAATGAATAAACCAATCACTTCTTAATATCAGTCATGTTCCGATTTATGTTATTGTAATGTATGAGGTCACTTACGGTGGCTCAACGACCTATGGAGAGGGCTATGCACGGGGTTTCTGCCCGTGATGAACTTAAAAATGAGGAAATCCGCAGTAGAAGCAAAGTAACCGACATGGCCAAACGGATTAGTAAGCTGATGTGGAAAGTGTAGCTCGCAAAACCGACAACCAATGGGGGAAAGGGTTCTCGAGTGGCAGTCACGTACCGGCAGGCTAGTGTAGAGTGATCCCATAGTAGATGGAGTGACGACCTGGTAAGATATGCAGGAGGTCGATGGATGCGGGTGGCTCAGGACCAGGCTTTGTGGCATTCTTTGGGGGAGGCCTATGTTCAGCAGTGGACTTGTGTAGAGCTGTAATGATGATGATGATGATGATGAATGCCCTTTCCCTCTTTATATAGGAATGGCTGTATAAATAAAATTTACGCGACCAGTATCCTTCTTAGGATTTTAATTATAGGCCGTTCAATAAATTTATGGGGTTAATATTATATTATTTTTATTTATACCCTAAATACGTTGCGCTTGTTTAGTAACTTAGTTGTTTTAGGTGTCTCTTGGAAGCATAGAACACTATAATACGTATGGAAGACTTACCTTGTATGTGAAATTCGATTGTAATTGTGTGATACGCATCGGTCTTTGGATTGCATAAGTATTATGACATGTAGTAATGCGACACCACGCTTCACCATTGCCATGAATTTCAGAGCTATAAAAAAAAGCAAAAACGGAACGCATCCAATGTTGCTACGCTCTTATTGATGGTCATCATTTAGTTTAAAGATGATCAGTTATTTATATTATATTTTTAGGGGAATCCTATCTATTAACGGATTCGTATTCGGTTAGGGTAGGTTAGTGTCATCCTTAAGCGATGCATAACACAAAATTACAAACGAACTTCACATACAAGGTAAGTTCGTTTGGTTATTTATTGTGTTTAATGCAAAGTTCTTCGGATTATATTAGTATTATGACCCGTAGATGCTTTCGTGGTAAGAAAATGTGAAATAAATTGGAAAATAATCTAATCAACCCATGTATTATATTCAAATCAAATAATATCAATCAACCAGATCCATAATCCTATAAGAGCAGGTAAAAATAACAATGTAATAATACATTACCTTACCAACAATTATGAAAAAGCTTAACTTTGCAGTTTAAAATTTGAACAGAAAAAAACCCTGGGCTCTGTGAAAAATTTAACTTTTTAATTTAGAAAAAAACTTTTTTTGCAAAATTTTGCAAATTAAAAAGTATTACCTAACTGTTTTTCCTATAATTTATATATATATCATTGAAGTCATATGTACTTACGTACTAGAACAGCTATTTCAAACAAAAAATGTGCGCTACTCTGTGTTCGCGCAGTTTGTTTTTTATCATAGAATAAACATGGGTAGAATGATCGGTAGGCAATAGTACTGTTACGAGCTTGCATAACAAAAAAAAGCAAAACGCTTTTATACCGTTGTAGTAATAAACCTTCTTCCTTTATACATACGTATTGTTACGCGATAAGGCAATTAAATCTTTAGAATCTGCTTTTTATGGAAGTAGTTTTGTGACCATTGCTTTCCTCTATCGTGTAACAATACGTATGTATTAAGGAAGAAGGTTTATTACTACAACGGTATAAAAGCGTTATGCTTTGTTTTATTATGCGGTTACGTGTTCAACGTTCAATGCGATGCCATCAAGCTCGTAACAGTACACTGCATTATTAAATAGGTAAATTATATCGAGAACAATTTTTAAATTTTGTCATTTATTTTATGTATTATATCTGCTTATTTAATATAATATTATATCACAATTACATTTTAATGATATTTTTATCTCAATATTTTAAAAGGTATCTACG
>DWHP01001290.1:0-16459 GCA_018247895.1 Parnassius honrathi
ATTTAACACAATAACGAACTGGAATATTTTAAAGGTGGCTGGTTGCGAAGATATATAATGAAATTGAATTATAAAATGCAACATTTACTTTATTCACCCATTTGTGTGAAATTTAAAATTATCTAAAAATATGAATTCTACAAATATGATATTAAAAAAAGATATAGGAACTTTTGTGTTTTCTGTACAAATAATTGTGACAAACAAACGCACAACCCAGTGGTCCATTCTCGATTGAGAATCAAAATGAAAATGAATTGTTACCCCTGATGAGTAAGTACGCCGTTTTTCAGTGGGATGTGTTTGAATGTTATTGTTAACACTAATCAAATTAATTATAGCGTTGAACTGATGAATTGTAGACGTGGTCTTGAACCGCTGACATAATAAGACGACTTAAAACCCTGTGATGATGATGATTATAGCGCTACAGCTACGTACAGTAAAATTGAAAAAAGACTATAAATATCAGTGGCGAAGCTACGGCTCCAAACTAAGGCAAGCCCAATATATGATTTTGTTGTTTTTAGAAGTTTTATAAAATTACACCAATCTTGATTTGTCTCCACCCTTCAGTTTCAAATTCTGTGTTGTTGAGGACGTGTTTAACAAAGCACATAAAAGGCATACTACTTCTAGATAGATTGATTGCGCGGGAAAGGAAACGGGTGCATTACGGACCGTACAGAATTGGAGGTTTCAATAAAACGGTCCAAGGTTCGATGAATTAAAAAATTTATTTTCGTCTAGATTGTAGTATTAATTTTAATATAAATTTATTAGTATATGTAGTAGATAAGGTTACCGAGCGCCTGCCAACCGTTTCGGTCGACTCCTAAACAATGATTAATTTTGATAATTTAACTTTGGCAGACGACACGTACTCCATCCCTGGAGACATTGACATGCTCATCGGGGCATCTGTCTTCACCCACTCTTCGCTACACAATAAGGTCAGGGGTAACTCTTCATGTACCGCGCGGGTCCGTGAATGCGATTGTCAATTATAGTAAGTGCATTTTATATCGCTTTGACCCAAAAGAACCTCTAAATGTGTTTGAATTTAACCTCGTTTGCTTTGGTTTAAAATCGAGCCCATTTCATGCACAACGTAGGGTGAAACAGCACGCCGCGAATGAGAGTCCCTCTTATCCTAAGACTTGGATGGCAATTGAGAGTGGTTTGTATATAGACGATTTCGTGTACTTGGTCGATAGCGTACAGGAAGCCATCTTAACCACCGCCGAAGTTATAAAGCTCGTGAAATCGGTTCAATTCGATCTCGTCAGGTGAACTAGTAATCCGCGCACGGTTTTAGATACAATCCCACTGTTACACCGCCTTTCAGCTGTAAAGAATTCAAAGATTCTGATACGTACAAGGTGCTCGGTTTGTATTGGTCACCAGAGTCTGACGTGTTTAGCCTTAAAGTAAACCCACCCACGGAAACGTGAACAAAACGCACAATACTGTCACGCGTTGCTAGATTATGCGATGTCATGGGTTTTTTAGCCCCGGTGGTGTTATACGCTAAGCTTTTGATTAAACAACTTATGTGAATGTGACTGGGATGACACGCTGCCTGATAATATTGTTCGTTCGTGGCTACGTTTTAGAGAGGAACTTCTTTTACTAAGCGAAATTAAAATACCACGACATATACACGTCGGTAAAGATAAGATCTTTAGAGCCTTAGAGTCCTAAGACCTTTAGACCTTTAGAGGTTCTTTTAGGTAAAAAGAACCCCTTTGTCGTATCTCCTCAGTTTCAAGGCACTCCCTTTGTTGCCTCAGCCGAATCGGATTCATCGGAATCCTCGGCGTCGACATAACAAGTGACGTGCAGTTTTGTGGTCACTTGGAAGAGAAAGCCAAATTGGCCTCTAAAAAGCTTAGCTTGCTCAGCAGAGCGGGACAGTATTTCACGCAACTGCGACTTTACAAGGCGCAGGTTCAGCTACACATGGAATACTATTCCCGTCTCTGGGCTGGGGCTCCCCAGTGCCAGCTCCTTCCATTTGACCGCATCTAGCGCAGAGCGGCTCGAATCGTCAACGACCGACAGCTTTCCGATCGGCTCGATTCACTGGTGTTGCGGAAAGATGTTGCATCCCTTTGCGGATTTTATCACATCTATCACGGGAAGTGCTCTGAGAAATTGTTCGGATTAATCCCAGCAGCCAAATTTCATGAACACACTACGCGGCATACCTCCCGATACGATCCACGTCATTTGGATGCTTAGCGGTCCACCACTGTATGTTTCACTAGGAGTTTTCTTCCACGTACGACCTCTTTGTGGAATAGTTTACCACCGGCGATTATTCCGGACTGATACGACCTGGGGACCTTCAAGAAAACAGCTTACTCCTTTCTAAAGGGCCGGCAACACACCCGCAATTCCTCTGGTATTGCGGATGTTCATGGGCGACGGTAGTCACCTAATATCTGGTGACCGTATGCACGTTTGCCCCTCTTCTATAAAAAAAAAGATAGCGTCGTCACTGTCGGTGGGTTTGCAGATGCTAGTGAGAAGGCTTACGGTAGCGTTGTATATTTTCACATCCAGAATAATGGTAGGAATTTGATCAGCCTCATTAGCTCTAAATCGGGGGTCTCCCCACGTAAGGTTGTCTATCTCGCGCGCCTAGAGCTTTGCGCAATTTTGGTCCTTGCCAAGCTTATCACTGCAGTTACTAGTGCATGTAGTGATCGAGTTCACACAGATAGAATATTTGCCTTTTCCGATTCAACCGTCGCCTTATGTTGGGTTCATTCTTCATTCCATTGCTGGGATGATTTCGTCGCAAGCCGAGTGGCCAAGATCCAAGGCGAGTTAGGATCACAGAATTTCTATCATGTGTCCGGTACAGTAAACCCAGCCGATTGTCTATCTCGTGGACTCATTCCGATACAAATAATTGACCACCCGCTTTGGATCCAAGGACCTTCGTGGATTTACTTGGAACCCTTGCAGTGGCCCATAGCTGATTTCGACCCTTTATCAGTATCGCAACCACTGTAAGAGAAGAGGCACGCTCTGGTTGCAAATGCTTCGATTGATGTTTCTCCAATCATTGCCTTGGCGAACCGTTTCTCCTCTTGGTCGAAATTATTGCGTAGCGTGATTTACGTTTGTCGATTTGCGAAGATTTTTCAAACACGTTCGGATATCACTGCGTCCGATTATAGTTATTCTGAGTTGCTAATATAGCATGAGCCTCAACGTGTGCACTTTTCCGATGAAATTATAAGATTACAATCTAATAGGACTTGCAGTCGCGTTTTTCAACCTCTCAAGCCATTTTGCAGGATGGAATTGTTAGAATAGGTGAGCGCTTGTCTCGAATTAATCGGCCAATTAAAACAAGCAACGTTCGACTGAGGGACCTCGATGACGCCGTCAGCACTTCGGAGATTTCGACGGCAATGGCCGGAGATTGTTTGGTGGATGATATAAAAGTCCGGGAAATCCGCTGAAATCCCACTAGCATGGGGACATGCTGGGTGCGGTGCCCAGTCACTGCAGTCCGCAAAGTGGGTTGGGGGTCTGCTAGAGTTGAGTTACTGGAGCCCAGACCCATGCATTGTTTTCGGTGCCTAGAAAGGGAGCACGTTGCCAGCATGTGCTCTAGTGATACAAATAGAAGCGCATGTTGTTATGCCTGTGGAGAGAATGGACACAGGGCAAAACAGTGCACCGCTGTGGTACTCAAATGTCCTCTGTGTTCTGATCTCGGCCGTTCTGCTGGGCACAGACTAGGAAGAAGTACATTCCACCTACCAAAAAAAAAAGGGAAGAAAAAATGATCACACAACTGCACTCACCAGCAAGGCGGCCACAACGACTTCTGTTGCCGTACCGAGGGTAAGCTCGGCTATGGAGGTGGCTGTGATTCAAATTCACACCTCATAAAGTCCTCCAGGGCAATATGAAGCAGTACTGCAATGCGCAGCATCTGCTTATGCAAACAATTGCGGAGTGGCGGGTTGCCCTTGCGTCCCCGACCGTCCTTGCTGGTTTTGTGACAAATCGGGCTCCGTTGCCATCTACTGGGGGGAGGGAGAGGGTGTCCCATCCTGCGCTCTATTGATAAGAGGGCGGTGCTTTGTTGCAGTGTAATGGGGACACCTGGCCATCGTAGGCTGCTATGTCTCTCCTAATAGGTCCCTTGCCGCCTACGATTTCCACAGAGATCGGTGCTGAATCCACTACTGTGGAACATCGCGTACGATGCGGTTCTGCGAGTCGACCTTCCCGATGGCGTAAATATCGTGTGCTATGCCGACGACACATTGGTGATCGCAGCGAGGTAACTTTCGAGAGGGCCGAGTAGTTAGGCTTAGAAATAGCGCCTAAGAAGACCGAGGCTCTATGGTTTAATAAATTACCACGGAGTAGGGAACCACCCAACTCGTGCGTTCGCGTGTGTGGGTCTGAAGTCAGAGTGGGGAGGTACATGAAGTACCTAGGCCTCCACCGGGACAGTCGCTGGGGCTTCGAAGAACATTTCGAGCGCCTAGTCCCCCGGATTGAAAGGGTGGCAGATGCTATGCATATACTGGGACCTACGGAGGAAGTACGTTGCCTCAACGCGGGAGTTATCCCGTCCGTATGGAGCGCCTGTATGGGCAAAAAGGCTGTCAAACTAAAATTCACAGTGTGCAGCGGAGGATGGCTTTACGGATCGTACGAGGATACCGCACTGCATTCTTTGGGGCGGCGACATTCCCGGCTCGCTTTCCACCACTAGATATACTGGCTGAGATGGATGCAAGGGTCTACATCCGGATTTGCAATACAATAACCTTAGAGCAACAACTAAAGCAGTTATTGTTCTGAGAATGTAACATAATACTATAACGCTATACTAGTACTGTCAATGTAATTAGTGACTTAGCTTGTCGATCAATAAATCTGTGGATTTGTTTTCAATCTAATACCGTTATAGCGTCCACAATTACACGGCAGGCTAAATAATACTTTCACAAATACACCGCCAAACCACATTGATTGACCAGGACGATGCTATCGTAGAAGAACTCTATAATGTCTAGACGCAGAGGACAGTATATTAAGCCACAATTGCTCGCACAAACATTGAGGAACTTAGTCTTCCCAACATACTACATGTTCCGTTTAACGTTTATACAATAATATTGAGGGTACAAGACAGTAAATCCCATGATTTATATATCTCAGAACACAAAACATAGTAAACAGAAACTTTGACTACGAGGCCACGCTGTTATCAGACTTTAAGAAATCAGTGTTTAAGTAAATTATTTTTGTTAAGATGACAGATAGCCTTAGTCTTGTCTCTACTCAAAGCCGAATTAATGAATTTATATGTAGATCGTCAGCGTTTTCGCAGTACCCTCACTTTAAAATCAATTCGCCTTCACTGCTGTGTCCGTCAATTTTTACTACATGCTCAAATCCTCAGAAACGATGTGGAATATTCTCTTATGCCATCACAACGCAGCGTATGTAATAAAATCTTTGTAGCGTAGTGGTTAGCCGTTTGGTTGTGGTACTTCAGGACCGCCGTCTCAAATTCTCTGCGAATCAAGTGTTTGTATGATCTTCGAATAAGTATTCCTGGCAGTAGAATGTGGTAAATTTGCAACTTAAGCATTAACTTATTAAGAACTTACTCCTCCTCGACGCAGTAGAAAATCCTAGTGTAGGGATAACATATTTTGAAATAACTATTGAGGTGAAAGTTTCAAAAAACAATGAATAATTATCACGGCAACGGTAATTAGTTTCCAGTAAAAAAAAGTTAATAAAGCACCGCGGCCGTTTGCAATTTAGTTCTCCCAATCCAAGGGGATTTAGATTACCCCCATGCTCCCCACCGGTACCATTCCCAACCGCGGTGGAACTCATGAATATGTAATTACTTCTCAGCTATTAATATTTTTACCCGCTCCCGTTGCGTTGATTGCCTCTTGAATTTATTATCTAACTCCACGATAGACCATTCTCTTATTTATATAGACCACCTGCCAGGCCCCGTGAAGAAACTCTCCGAATGAGTTATGAATCTGCGGTTTTTGTTGATAGAATATTTTATTTCGCAATCTGTTGGTTTATGAGTTATAAAATTACTCGTAGACCACTTTAGTTGAAGTGTAAAAGACTTTTATCAATACTGAATAACAAAGTAACTCTTGACGGCTTGACTAACGACTTACGCATTAAATTGAAATTTTAACAGTAAATTCTATTGAAGATGACGGGATATATTGTAACAGATGATTTAAACTTTATTGTATTGTAATACAATATTCAATTTATAAACAAAAATTTGTAAGCCACACTATGTTTGTGAATAATATAGGATTTTAAGAAAATATCCGGGCTGCGTTTAGTACAGTATTCCTCTGTTTCCTCCCTTATATATAGGCTATAGCATATAGGCCCCGTTTATAACACTAGGGCAAATACATTATATCTACCACTTCCATGTCCCTATGTTTTTTCTCACAAATTGATTACTTTAAATCTAGAATCCAATTTTGTTATCAGACATCCAGCAAACAAATTTAAATGAAGAAAATAAGAGATAAACAACATACAGATAGCAGATAGCTTCACGTCTTTTTATATCGTTCTTCAAAAAAAAAAAAAAAGAAGAAGGTGAATATTAAACGGAGATTTCGTAAAATTTTAATTGATATAATCAGTCCGATGGGCGTTCAGGTACAGTGCGATAACAATATATAACAATATAATAGCTCTCTTAAAAACCTATTCTTCAAATGTCTTGTCGCCCACTTTTGTTCTAATGCGCGGTTTCAATATTCATAAAACGTGGCTTAGTTTTCAGTTACAGCGACGAGGGTCACGAGTTCGAATCCCGCACGGATCAAGTATTTGTATGGCCTACAAATAGTTGTTCCGGGTCTGGATGTTTGTCTTTGTGCAATTTAGTTTTGTAAACTGCCTTTACGTTACGTGAGAAAATCCAAGTGTCCCTCACACTAAAAAGTAGTAAAGTTTTTTTAAGAGAAAAGTAGAACAGAAAGAGAAATTTCATGCGTTTGATTGCAGCACTGCGACGCTGCGGAATCGAATCCCACATGAAGCAAGTGGTTTTATTTTTATAATCTCTAAAACGCCGCTGTGATACAGGAGAAAATCCCTAATCTGGGAGTAAGTATTCTTTAAGCAATAAGGACTGAGTGTTCGAATCCCGTACGGAACAAGGTTATTTATACAAAGAATTATTCCAGTTTCTGAACTGGAAAATCGAAATAATTATTTGTAAGCATCCAGATGTGTGTCAATGTGTAATTTATAAATACATAACGCCTCCACGAAATAGGGAAAATATCCTAAAGTAGTATAGGTGTTAACGTCTTTTAAACGAAAAAAAGGTTAACAACTTCAGTGTTGCTGACGGTAATCAAACTCAAAATTCTCGCAAACTGTAAAATTTATGGTCAGTCAGAGTAACCATAACGATATTAAAATAAAAAATAAATGTATACCAACCCTGAACGCATTATAGCTACAGCACGAATGGGTCTAGTAATATCGCTCGTTGCTGTAGAAAACCGTCGTGAAGAAACCTGCACTATTGACAAATTAAATTAAATATTTCGAAGACAAAATTTACGTCAACACGCATTGAGGCAGTGCGATTTCCTTGCTCTAACGGGATTTACAAAATCGATCAAAATATTTTTAGCAATTTCACATGTACATTACTAATACCATAATACACGTTTAATTTACAAAACTAAAAAAAAATTTCGATCAAACTAATTCCAATTTTATCGCTTCGTGTATCTAATTAAATCATGTAAACACGACGCGAAAGTAACGTCGCAAAAACGCTTGCCCTTAGTGGACGTGTGTGTTTCTTTGTTTTGTGTGTGGGTTTTTATTCTCTGAAAATGGCTAAGCAACGTTAGATAGAACAAAAAAAATACAGTTCATAAGTGAATATTAGCGTGGCGAATGTCCCTGGGATCCTAATCACTCTCAATATCCACAAAAATACAAATAGAGATGCCCGAGAAGTGGCGTACAAAGTAATTATGGAAGCCATGGGAAAAATATGTAATTGCCAAAATACGTTCACTTCGTATTACTTATAACAAGTATGGAAAAAAAATTATACTACGGGTATTGAAACTTATGAACGAATTTTGGTATAAATATTTGTATAGAATCTGGATGACAACAACATTTCGCAATGCTACAAAAAGTTTATCTATAGTCTTTTATAAAGCTGATGGTAGGACACTTTTTTCGCCTAGGAATGGTAGACAAGAGGGGGTGGTGGTGCTCTTACCTATTTCTTCGCCAAATGGCAGTGATTTGAGAGTATAAAGAGTCAGTATGATTGCAGGGTATGAGGTAATCCATCTTAATCCTCAGAGACGATAACGCATTTATAAGCCTTCTTGTTTAAAGTTTACTGCAGCTGTCCATGGAGTGCAGTAACCTCTTACGTGGACTATAAGTTCGTTTATCACATTAAAAAATATTATCGTTTTATTTTTTTTTTAAAAACGACAAACGTTCGATGCGGACGTAGACATGATCTCGAAATACTGTGAATTTCTCCACATAAATTATTTTACGTAACAAATCTCATAGACACAATTACAACCTGTAACATCCTCTGCTGAAGTTAAGCCTTGCAAAGATTGCCTCGTAGGGCGGATATTTGCCAACGTTACGCTTGACAAGCGGGTTGGCTTGGCAACTGCAGTGTTTTTGATTTGGTCCCTCCATCGGCTCTTATGGCACCCACGAAATGACATGGGTAATGGACATTCTTACACCGTCACTACATGGTATATAAAATTTTCATAGATATTGAAATTATTAAGTTAATTTTAATTTCGTTATGTAAATCCTTAAACCTGACTGAAATCATAGGAGACATGAAGGCTACAACTGGGTTGTGGGACCTATATAAACTTTAACTTTATTTTACGTAAGAGTCAACATAACTCAAGTTCCTGAGACCCTTTTATCTGGTAATGAGATATTCCATCTCAGTCCTCAAGGGTAACAACGCATCTGCATTTTTATTGTCATTTCAGGACAGATGTAGGTGTAAGTCACAGCGTACACTTGCCATCAGCTAAACAGTGTATAGTTTGTCAACCTTACTTCTATATATTTTACGAGCTATAAAAACTAACATCGAAAGACATAATTTATTATGGAAAATGAAAACAAATCCTAACCTTTAATAACAAACATAATTGTCTATTGATTAACTGTCAATAACAGAACAAAGTTGTTTTAATTAATTGTAAAGCCGTGATAGCTCAGGGGCTAAGCCCTTTCTATAAATTTCGTAGTACGCGAGCAACCCGGTTTCGATCACCGGCGGCACCAATGAAATTGTTAATTGCAATTTTAAGTACTGATTTGCTACGTGCTCAGTGAAGGAAAACGTCGTGAGGAAACCTACTTATATATATAGGAATGTAAAAAATGTTTCGAAAACATGTAAAGTTCGCTAACACGCATTGAGGCAGCGCGGTAGATATTTCCTCACCCTAAAACCCTCTCAGAAATGATACGACACCTGAAGCCAACAGTGGGACGTATACATAGGCTACAACTTTAACTTTTAACTTTAATTAATTGTGTGGAAATAATTATTATAGTCGACGGATTGAGGTACCTCAGGACCGTGCTGTGCGGTATTCCTTGAGAGAGGTCTATGTTCATCAGTGGATCTGTGGAGGGTTCTAACGATGATGATAACGAATCGTTATAAAAAAATAAAAAATCGTACTGTAGTAGGCTACATCAAAATTATCTTCGAAGTATTTCAAAGTGAACCTCAGTTTATTTATTTTTTTGTTGGTCTGTGAACACTCGGTTTGCAGAAAACTGTTCGCTTCTCTATTTTCGCAGTATTGTTTCTGATTGCAAATCTGGTTTGCGGTATTATTAGATAAATACAATCAAACGCAAATGTTTGTCCAAAACTCTCATTGTTGGAATTGGGTCACTAATATTTAAGTAATGGTATCACGTTAGAACTTTATTAACACACTGCATGGGAACTATCCATATAATAGCTATTTTTATGGTTTTGGTCACAAGCCAATCGCAAGTTCAATGCCGTACGTGATGCCTGTACCATACATACCACGATAAGCATAGTCTTTAGGTACTTGCACCTATCGAAGTAAAGAGTGAAATTTTGTCGTAGAAAAACCTAGTATAATTCCTGACATTAGGAGGAGGCATATATTTGGCAGTGGACTTGTGATGGACTGTAGTGTTAGTAACAATGATTTTTAATTCTAGTTTACTTCCCGAGAATTAAAGTCCTTTGTCCCGTGCCTAATCTCCCTCCGGTCATGTCAGGTTATTATCTTATCGGAAATGAGGGATATTATCTATGAGAGTGAGAGAGAGGGATGAGATTATACCCTTGCTTGCGCTGACACTCGTGCACTGTAAATCTATCCTGTGCAGATGGCTGAACACTCTTTCGAGACCGATGGACATTATTATTATTCTTCGAGGATCTTCCTACACTGCAACGCAATGCAAAAACATTATTTTTATTACCTCTTTTTAGCTACAGATATAATAATTGTTGTTTGACTGTTGAGCTCAGTCTAAAAATCTGAGTATTTATTTATCCATCAGAAATCATAATCTTTAAAGAAAAGTCCCGCTGAGTTCGATGTTGGCTCTTCAGAGATTTTTCCGAACAAGTTGTAATTAAAAAACCTCCTTTTAATAAGTATATTTATAATGTTATTGTAGTTTACTGTTTACCTCTGTGAAAATATTGCGCAGCTCTGTACACCCAGAAAGTAAGTATTGTGCTATATTAGGCAAAAAAAAATACTGTGTATTTCCAAACGTTAATCAGACAATGCACAAGTTGGATTCGTCCATCGTTTTCTTAGTCTGAAACTTACCCAGTTGAACAAATTTCTTGGATACACGTTGCTAAGCTTGTCAACAAACACTTCAGCAATTCCAAGCGAATTGAATTAAATAATTATCATTTGAAGAGCTGAAGCATGGGACGTCCATTGAAAATTATTCTTACTTATTTTGCTACTTACTCAAACGTCAACATAAAATATTTCAAAATCTATCAAACCTATTTCTTTGTATTTGCTCTTTGTATATTGTTCGCTAACATTGTCGTGAGCACCTTTGTTTTCAGTAAATTTGTCGATCAGTTCCATCATATCGTAAAATAACATAAGTATATTTTACAATGCACTTCAAACTTTATTGCAAAGCGATGTACGCTCTTACCTATATTTTATATTAAGACGGAACATGATGTAGGTAAAGGCGTTTGCTCAGATTAGTTGCCCACATAAACACCGTCTTATAACCCTATCATAGCCAGCCGGTTGTTCCTGCTGCCATTGTTTCATGTTTAATTAGGCGCGAACAAATACGTACGTTGAACAAATGGCCTCCGGTAAAATTCCTTTGTCCTTTGTGATGAAATTCGTAACCTTCTTGCATTCGCAAACAGCCGACTTTGAGACCATACTGTGAAATGTATAATTTTATTAACTTATTTGTAGTTCTTTTAATTCGCTTATGCTCCAGTATTGTCGAGGATGAATTAAACAAAGTGCCTTTGTGTATCTTTCTTGGGAATCGTGGTTGACTTCGTTGTGTCGTGTATTATACAATCACAAATTATAATTAATAGAATCAGGAGTTACTTTGGGGAAATCCATTATATGGAAGTTATAAGAAATTAATTGGCTCATTTCCACTTATTGAAATATAACATTATGTGTCCTGCTTAGTATGAATAACACCTCCTACCCCCCTCAATTGCCTGCACTATGCCCGTCACCACTAATTGCAGCGTCACTACTCCCAGCACCACCACCTCTAACACCACCACACTAGAAATTACTTAGCGGTCAGCCTTCGCACAGTCTATGCCTGCGCCTGATCTCTCTTTGGTTGTGTCGGATTACCGTCCCATCGAACTGTGATTGTGAGGGAGTAGAGAGTAAGTACATCTGTACTTACACACGGGCACTATAATTCTTTCCCGCGCAGATGGCCTGCAAGATATAATTATTGTATTAACTAGCGATCCACTCCGACTTCGAGTGGGTGATTTCGATTGGATCTGGACAACAGCGCCACCTATAGGGTCCAAATGTGAATTTAAACCATCTAACCAACCACATTCAAATACATAAAGTACTTCATCGAACTCGGTCAAGCCGTTTTCAGTTTTAGCGACTAACCGATAGCAATTGTTCTTTACCTAAAGAGATATGAAACGATTATTATTTACAATTAACCTCCACACGGGGGAGAGCAATATATTTAGCTGGTGACAATATATTTAGTGTAACGAAGATCAATGGCAAAATTCTAAATTTGAATTTTGAATATTCTAAAGAATTATTTTGATATTCTTAGTTTTTATAATTATTGTTAAAATAGTAACTGCAATAAATATGTATCCCTTTTTCAGCATATATTAGGCACGAAGGAGTGTGAGATACGGCAAAGTTAAAGTTTATATAGGGCGAGAAGTGCAGAAAGCTATAATTTATTTTTACTAATTGTTACAAAAATTATTATAGGTATATAAATTATGTCATAGATAAAACATATAAACTAAGATTTGTAAGTAAAATTCAGCTTGTTTAACATACCGACATAAAAATAAATAACAATCGAATTTCGACCACAGAACGAATGCTAGATGAAATAAATAGAACTTGTAGGAGCCATAAATTTAAAACTGCTCTAAAAACTCGGAGTCAATCACTGCTGCCACTAATGAAACCACTAATTGCAATTTCAAGTGCGAGCTACCAACTGTTGGATGGTGAAGGAACATATTGTGAGGGTCACGGTTACGAGGAATAAAATATTTCTAGCACACGTGAATTCCGCCGACACGCACTGGAACAACGCAGCTGACTAAGTACTCCATGGCTCTCTCAGCAATGAGAGGATGGTGATGGCTTTACAGATTGGTTGTTCTTTAAATATACTCTACAACTTTACTCCATTTTGTTTTCTTTATTCAATGAGTCCGTAACGGTACTCTGATGTCCAGGGTAGTGTAACGCTCTTTTAATTGCCGTTCAGCGGAAGTAAATTTTAAAAATGTTTATAGAGAAAATAAATTTAAGTAAAGCAAGGATTTTCGGTAATCGCCACACTAACAGTCGAATTGGCGCACTAAAAGTCACTGATGCCGCATCCCGTCATCGGTCTGAATACATACGTAGCAAGATGAATACGGCTCCGGATTTTCATTAATTTTGCCTCGTTTGTAACTTTAAAATAGAAGCAATCTCATTCGTTCAAAAGCTCTCCATGCCCGAAGTAATGCCGGAATGATAATATAGGAGGTAAATCGTAGTGTTTATTTTACAGCTATTTGCAGTTTAGATATAATTTCGTGTTATGCTTATTTAGGACCTCATCTCATTAACCGGTATTTCTTATAACAGTCACTGTTAAATGTTACACATTAATGATGAAAAGCGCATTCGGTAATTATTCGTGAAATTGAATAAATAGTTATTATTTTGTTAGACCTCTCAACATTCTTATTTTTTAACAACTTTTATATCTAGTTCGCTGGTACACGCCGTGTTGCTGTTACAGAATAAATAATTGTGGAAATATTGTTTTAAATTTGGATGTGTTACATAGTTTAAATAGGAATGATAACACATTCATTGAGTTTGAATGATAAAACACTATCAAATTAATTTGTCTATACTATACGTGTGCTTAGTAAGATGTGTAGGAAGTCGATGGATGCAGGTGGCTCAGGACCGTGGCATCCTTTGTGGAGGCATATTTTCAGCAGTGGACTTGTTAAGGGTTGTAATGGTGATAGTAGTGTATCCATTACAGGCGGCATATAGTTTAAGTTAATGTACTACTGTATCTATAGCCATCGAGCAAGTGGAATCAATAAGTTGACATAGTTTTTCCGCAATCTGATGAACGGTATAGTAGCGTAAAGGTATAGTAGGTAACATGATCGAATTCTTAACAGAGAAAATACAAGTGTTAACCTTCTTTTTTTGATGGTATTAGCCACATAGCTTCAGGTGATATTAAAAATGTTTTAAATTAAACAAAAATATGTACTCAGTTTAATGCAGATATGTACATATTAAGTTTAGAACGTATATGGAACTCCCCTCTTATCTAGCCGAATTTACAAATCGGGGCTAGTCTGGCGCTGTGCCCTGGGGTGAAACATCTTGGTGCTTTGTAAATTTAACTTACGTTACCAAAGTTAACTCGTAATTGAAGTGTATAGTTGAAATAATCGGCTTAACTTCTTTTGTTTGTGTTTCTATTATTTCACCGTAAAAGCCATTATAAGGCAAATACCTAAATTTTGAAATGAATTTCGATTTACAGTAGTTTATAAGTAAGTTAATAATAAGTACAAAAGGTGAGTAGAGATTAAAGACAATTGATTGCACAATTACGTTTCAGAAATTACGTTTTTACTTAAGAAGTTACGTTTCAAAATCAGTCAGTCTACTGCTAGATATGAGCCTCATCGTAGAGAGTATTTGCACGCTTGGCAAGCTGATCGGAAAAACGGCTTGCACCTTTAACGACGCTCTATGTCATCCGTGCGTTAAAAAAATGTTTTATGTATTAAGAAATGGTGTTTTGAAAACAAAGTGATTGTTTGATTTTCAATAAAATATATGTAAATAAACACTTCATATTTTAATTTAAACTACCTTTGTGTTCGATAAGAAGAAAAGTTAGTTAGTTGTTAGTTTCAGACCAGCAAGGATTAGTATTATTAAAGTAACTGGGTTTTTTTTGTACCACCTTGCATTTTATCAATGAAGTAGATTATTCTTTATAATTTGGTGTTATATTATTAAATTAGTTGTGTTTGAGATTCCGAATGAAACGGTATTAAAAATAGTTCACTAGGTCTCGTCACTCATATACAAAATACGGTACATCATGCTGGTATTCTGTGAAAGTATAGTACTTCCTCAACAAGCAGCCAGGTCGTTCATACCGCAATCAAAAAGTTGCAGCATGTTTCTATTGCGTATATAAGACTACTTTAGATTATGGGCCATTCCATTGCTCAACAAGCAATCGCATTCCAAGCGGATCACACTTTTGACACTGCTTCCAGTCGCAAGCTTCCCACATTTTCAAATTGGTTGCACCGCCAACTATCAGTGATATAATGTATTTCGTATATTTTACTGTTACCACATCCACGCCATGGAAAGAAATAGGGCCAAGTCACCTCCACGGCGAATATAACATTTTACTGACTGGGTAGGTACCATCTTTTACCCAGTTTTGTAATTGTACTGCTGTAGGGCAATCCTTATTAAGTCGTCAGAGGTGACAACTTATCTGAGGCCTTGTTTGTTTGATGTCGGCTGCAGTAGCCACTTACAATCAGTTGGATTGTAAGTTCGTTTATCACTTTAGTTTTAAAAAAAAACACTACGAAGTTGTGTCATATTTTTAGAATCCGTCACTTGCCACTGCCGTAAAAATGTCACAGGATTCACTCCTATTTTGGCTTTATTGTGGTGGAGAAATATTAGTAATTTTAACAGCATTTTTATCCAAAAAATACGCCATCTTGTTTTAATTTTAATATAGGC
The DNA here is from genome assembly GCA_018247895.1 of Parnassius honrathi. Taxonomy (NCBI): domain Eukaryota; kingdom Metazoa; phylum Arthropoda; class Insecta; order Lepidoptera; family Papilionidae; genus Parnassius; species Parnassius honrathi. The sequence goes on from DWHP01001290.1 coordinate 15,636, forward strand.
ACTTAGATTATGCATTACATTATGATATAAGTATAAGCGCACCCTAAAATACGGTTAATTTTACTAGTAATGGACTCTGGTAGTGGCGTCGTGTTTTCGGCCATTGTTCAACGTATTCGTTTTAATTATCGCTGCAAACTACCGAAGTATGCTGTGGACCGGACCGCTGCAGGGTATATTTACCCGGGGCAAATACACAGGCTGAACCAATTTCAGCCATTGTTAGAAATATGGCGATTGTTTGTTACTGCTACAAAGAGTGTACCGCCGAATAGCAAATAATGAACCACTCGATCACAAAACTTTTTACCTGCCCATAATAAGCGAATAATTACTCGATAAAACATGTTTGTATTAAAATTGTTTGAAATAATAAAACTTTCAATATTTAAGTTAATGTTATTATCTGATGCTATACACAACAACGAAAGTATATTCACTCTGGTGAGCAATTCACACATAAAGTCTGATGACACCACTCGAAACGGGCTCGTAAATAGAAACATTTACTAAAATTAGTTTTCTGTGTTGTATGTAGTTTGAAAGTCCAAAAAAATGTAATAGAAAAGTTGAAAAGTCGAATGTATCTTTAGATTACTAATAACGACGCCATTATACCACGATAAGGACGACTTTTAATCATCAGTGATAAAATTGTAACTACACTTACCTACCTTTGTAGCTAATACACTTAGTATAGTACCTATGTAACTGAATTGTGGTCAGTAACGATCGGGCCGGCACTGGTGTTACACGTGTAATAAAATGTAATTAAACGCTATCTCTTATAAGGACTTATTTCATTTCCAACACACTACACAGAC
>DWHP01001291.1:0-16459 GCA_018247895.1 Parnassius honrathi
ATGACATCGGAAGATGTGCCCGATATAAAAAGGTGTTGCTTGACGTATCATACGTCGTTTATGCGATTCTGATAAACCAACTTATGTGTTTTTGTAACCTATAATATTGCCAATATAGACACAGATACCGACCTGTCTCTACAAGTGATCCAGTTTTACTGATTTTAGTACGAAATAGTATTAACAATGTTTCTAAATTCAAGTCCACGCGAGCGAATCCGCGGGTAAAAAGCTAGTTAATATAATATAATCAGTGTTACGTTAACAGTGTTTCATATGGATAATTCAGTAAAGAAATTGGAAAAGCATTATAAAAAGTAATTTTACTATTAAATTTTGTAAGTTGTACGAAATGCCATGTTAATGCACCACGTATTTGCTGCGTTATGAAATTTTAATGATTAAAGTTGTTATAAAAGCAACAGTTAAACGCAAGTAATGTATTCATTGTTTAACTCCTAAGAAAACGCATCACAAACAATGTCTCCGTTTACCTTTTTCCTGTTCTGTGCCCAAGTGTTTTTGATTCAGGTAATTACATTAAGTAGTTCTTCGTTTAAATAATTGGCTCCGGTGTGATGTGATTATAATCACAAAAAATACAAAGCTAAATTCAGTTTTATAAAAGATTGTAAAGTCTCCGCATAATGTATTGTAAAGAGAATCGCTTGCATTTTGTCACAGGAACAGATTATATTTCAATCTCGTAATATATTTAATTGTACATTTTCAGAATGCATACTGCCAGTGTTTGGACACCGGACGTGGTTTAGGATATGCTCCGGCTATTGCCGCTGAAAATGAGCTTGGTTGCGGAGCCGCTCTTGCGGCGGATATAGCTTACGGTCCTGGCTTTAGTCCTGGCATTGGATACGGATATGGATACGGTCTCGCTGGTCCAGCTGCTCTGTCAGGTCCCGCTGCGTATGGTGCAGGCCCAGCTTATGGCGGCGCTGGTATAGGAGACGTAGTGGTCACTGGTGAAATGCCAGTCGTCGGTACTTCCCTTGTCGCAGGTCAGGTGCCCATCCTTGGTGCCGTGCGGTTCGGAGGTGATGTTCCTGCTGGTGGTGTGGTGTCCATCACCGGAAGGTGTGGCTGCGGTTGCGGTTGCAACGGACCCTATGGGTACTGATAGAATATCACAATATAATAGTTTGAATAGTTAGTAATGTGTATTTTTCTAAATAAAAGAAGTACAAATGTTTGTAATTATATGTTCTAATATTTTATTTACCGCCCCAGATGAAAATTTTATTGTTTTTAAATATACAAACTAGGATATAAGTTAAGTAACAGCTTGCATACGCTAACTTCTGCTACTGGTTTTGGAGTAAATAAGGTCCTACTATGCTGGTTAAGTGTGTATTGGCGGATCTGCCGAGTTCTTAAAAGTGACGCATATTTTTAATATGGTAGGGTGACAAACGAACACACAGTCCACCTGATGGTAAATGGTTGCTCTGGCCCTAAGTCATCTACACCTATCCTCGACTACAAATCAAAATGCAGATGCGTTGTCACCCGTGAGGACTTAGACGGAATGCCTCGTTTCCAGTAAAAAGGGTATCTGATTCTCTACACTCACCATACAAAACACTGCAGCATTAAGCGACTATTTGACGATGGTATTCTGTGAGAGCGTGGTCCTTCCCCGGTTGAGCCGACCCATTCGTGCTACAAATATAGTACTTATATAACCGCAACAAGGCTCTACCACGTAAGATGCATGCATTGAACCGCTCTTCTCTTTCAGTTTAGGGACCGGATTTACCTTTATTCATACGCATGTAGTGAAGTCATTCGCATATCTTGCGCGTCGATTATGCATGTGAAACAGCATAGTAGCTATCACCGCATTCCAAGGGGTTATTATTAGACGTTCTCTTTAGTAGCATAATACCACTTATTAAATAGTTTTTGTTTAATAAAAATTTTAACTTTTTCAGATAGGTCTTGCATATTTTCTAGGATGTTGTTATGTAATATTAATTTATTGCACAATAAAATTCCCCATTAAAAGTAAAAAGTAGCAGCCTGTATACATCCCACTACCGGGCACAGGCTGCAAAGGGTTTTGTGGCAAAGAGTGTATGCATGACCGACTTAACATATTACGATATTTTCAGTTATGCAGATTTTCTTGCGATATTTTCTTTAATCGTCGAGAAATTGATAAAGTAATATTTTCTATATGTAATAAATATATTATATATAGAAAATATTAGGATATACTTCAACACAGTAGAGCATGGATGGGATAAGCTTGGAAGACAAATTAAGAAAATAAGTAATACTTTTGCTACGTACAAAATGTTTTTTTCGTGTATAATAATTTCTTTTTTTCTTTATTTGATTTATTTTTCTCATTTGATAGTTTTTTGACGTTTGCAATTTTAAATTAACGAATAATTAGCAAAATAATAAAATAATAATAAACGTCGTCTTATTATTTTAGATTTGACCGGACCATATGGACGTATAAATATTCATATAAAATAGCATTGAATGCCTTGGTACCCGCTCGTGGTACCGCAGGGCAGATATGTAATCTAGAAATTCTCGTTTTGTCACAAATAGATTTTATATCGTGCTTTTATTACGCTGTAACCAATTATATTAAATAAATTTCTATTATCACTGACTGCAAAAGATAAGATTTTTAATAAATAAATCAATTTAAATTCAACATACGTATTAAGTTAATTAAGAAAGTATATAAAGGCGCTCCTTCTGCCTCATACGTACATATATTGCGTATATGTTATTTGCTATAGTTACTGCCTCGTTGGTCTAGCGGTTGTAGTTGTAAGACTGCTAATCATGAGGTCCTGGGTTCAAGTCCCGGATTGGGCTAAAAAATTAATTATTGAGTTTTTCTATCAGGAAATTCTCAGTAGCTGCCCGGAGTCAAGAAGTTGGCGGTGTCTCACCCCCGTGTCTCGGAGAGCACATAAAGCCGTTGGTCCTGCGCCTCATCTCTCTCCGGTCGTGTCGGTTTAGCGTGCCATCGGATTATGAGAGTGAGGGAGTAGAGAGTGCACCTGTGCTTGCGCATACACTTGGGCGCTATAATCCTGTCCTGCGCCGTTGGCTAGCCTCCGTTGAGGCAGGCCGCCGTGGCCGAAACTCGGTCTGGAGGAGGACATATGTTATTTAAATGCATATATACAGAAATCAAAATAATAATGTTATTTAGATTTCTGTGTACATGTACAATATACTTATCTCTATACTTAAAAATCACTCGCTGTCCACCAGTTTCGCCAAAACTCGAAAACGACTTCACCAATTCTGATGAATTCCTTCGTGTGCGTTTGAATTGGCGGCACCTAAATGGCCAAAACCTAGACGCGGCAGGCAGCGCCATCGCCGAGATCCATAACCGACAGTTACATATTTAAATATAATATACGTATTAAGTTGATTGAAAAAGTGTGTACTTACAGACGTTCGTTCTCGTCTCATATACAGATTTCAAATTTTGAATTCTTTTTAATCTACCCCTCAAGGTATTTGAATACAAAATTAAAATATAATGGAATTTTCAAAAACGTTTATGACTGTTTTAATAAGTTTTCTCATCTTCGCTTAAAATAAAAACCAGAAATTTCACTTAAAAACCAATTTTAAACTTCTTACCTTAAAGATGCGACTCTGATTCGGCACAAAAAATTCAAATCAAGTTACAGTGTTGGCAATGTTGGCTGGTATAGGTTGGAATATTAGTTAAAATCTTATTTTTCCCCCGGATGGTTAAAATTCGTGTGATTCGATTCATCAATTTGTGACTTCATAATATACAAATACAGAGGAGGCGATAGCAAATGTAATTAAAATGGTGCAATGAATACTTTTACTTACCTTTTTTACTACTTTACTTTTACTCATAAAATCTACGTAGTTACTTAGTGTGAGAAAATTATTCCTATACCAATATATTAGGCGAATCTATAGGTACACTATATATTCTACTAGGTGTTCTATAGGTATCCCCACCCAATCAATTTGAAAGTCAAATTTATTATAGAAAAAATAAAGTAAACAAATACTTAGTCTCTAAAACACACAGTACATTTTTCGAAAGACAAGTTTATTACCTTGCACCATTACTCTACAACAAATTTTAAGAATTTTGTATAGTTGACGCTATTACAACCATCAAACCAAAAGTAAAATAATTAATTGGCTTAAAACTTATGACTATGCAGCTACTGAATCCTATTTAACCAGTAGGATGTAAATGTAATAACTGTATATTTTTATTGTGTTCTAATTATTTAAGCAGCAATTTTAAAAAAAAGCTGCAGTTATATTAGTAGTATAGTTGTTGCACGAATGGGTCGGCTCGACCGGGGAAGGACCACGCTCTCACAGAATACCAGCGTAAAATAGTAGCTTAATCCTGCTGCGTTCCGTATGGTGAGTGTATAGAACCAGAGACCCTTTTTACTGGAAATGAGGCATTCCATCTTAGTACACACGGGTGACAACGCGTCTGAATTTAGAGATTCGTAATCGAGGATAGATGTAGTTTGCCTATGGGCCACAGCATCCACTTATCATCACGTGGATTGTGTGCTCGTTTTGCACCCTATTCAATAAAAAAAAACGTAGAAACAAGGCTAGATGATACGAAATCTATTAGTTACCAAAATGAATTTCGACTTTATGTAAAAATGAAAAACCGAATTTCAGTGTCCGTTCTAGTTTTAGAACGAAACCCGTATCTGTAGCTGTAACTAAAATTAGAATAGTTAATTTTAGTTCTTATAATTAAATTGAGACACTCAGAATATTGTTCAAACACCTTCGGACAAAACTTTAAAACTATTTTTAAAAGTATTTCCGAAGGCGCATCAGACATTATTCTGCTAGATTTTGATTGAAATATTGATTCGCTCCCTGTATCAGAACTGTTTTTGTTTTAGTTGATTTTTTTTATATGACTGTGCGGAAAATGGTCTGATTGAACTCATTGTCGAAAAAGAAAGAAGTAGCCCGCGCACTCGTCATATATACAATTCGTTATAGACAAACGTGTACACTAAGGTTTCTTTTTGCATTATACTGATTAATCCAAAATTCATTAAGAGTAAGAACATCGTTTGATATTATTTACTAGGTTGCAGGACCTCTTTACCGCCTGAAAGTCCGTCTGCGTCAGCAGTGCTTTCACAGCTATTGTGTTCTGGTCTGCAGGGCATAGAACCGGTATAGACCTTGAAGCATCGTTGAAATTTCGTTGAGCTGCTGTACTCCACGCGTGGGGTTATGTTTTTAATTGTAAAAAAATTATAAAGTTGTTCAGGTGAAAAATTACACACTATCCATTTTGAAATATGAAGTTGCTCATAACATTTGATATGACCATTTTTTTTTGTCAGCCCGGCTTTCACTGCTAAAGCTACGTATTTCCTTCGCCCACCACAGTTAGTTACACATGAACACGGGCTATAGAAGGGTCTTCGTATACAATACTTTGTTTAAAGGTGAATTTTGCTATGGAAAAAATGCTACTTGAAAGTAATCTCGTTGCAGGCTTCCCGGGGCTTCCTGGGCGCAAATATTTATGAACATAGATAGCCTGTAGATGTAAAATGTCCGGTTAGGTAAGTTCAACTTCGACTAAAACATCAAACGACAAATCCAGCTTGGCTGGATGGCGTTCGGGAAGCTGCGACAAATCTTGTCTGATATTCTTCAAAATCTTAAGACGAAAGGGTTACAACCAGTGTGTGTTGCCAGTAATAAATTACTGTGTAGTATGAGTGTCGTAAGCTAAAAGTCATTCGGTGTACGATGGAAAGGAATATGCTCAGGATTTCTTTGCGGGATAAAGCTCGTAAAGAGAATATCCGCAGAAGAACAAAAGTAACTCAGCGGATCAGTAAGCTGAACTGTACCGTATTTAGTGGTAATCTATGGAGCAATCCTATGTTTAGCAGCGGACTTGTGATCATCACAGAACTAGTAATATCTACTAGTACTGCAGTAGTAGTAGATGTCCTGATCCAGGAATAGTTCCGACACACATCACGAGTAATTTTAATTTGACATAATATCATTAACATATTATATTTCAGACAAATTTTGATTTGAAGCGATTCTTCACATGGTCATTAAAATTAAAACATTAATTTTATTGGAACATAATATAATGCTTTTTAATTTTGCAATCCTAAATATATTACTGTAATATTTTAGGATCTTGTGATGATAACGTCAGCCATTTGCGACTGCAAGGTTCAACTTGTAAACGTATTAAGTCCTTTACACAGTGAAATGAATTCCCTAATACCGAAGTATTATTGAAACAGTACTGCTACCAGTTTTCACATTCCTGCATCGAGATAGTCACTAAAGCTATTGAAAGAAAGCAATGAACGAACTATCAGAATGTATCTGAAAGTGGTGGTTTTTCTTACATTCTGAACCATTTCTGTGTAATTCACACATCATTTCTAATGTTATAGGATATTCAAATATAAACTAATAATGGAACCGCTCTTTTATTTACAGGTGTTTGATAAAAACGTGCCTTTTCTTTTAAACGTTAAATAACCTTACCAGATACGCACTATTAACCACAGTAACTACGAAGCAGACAACTTGATTGAGTTGAGTATTATAGATACGCTGCATCTTTGTAGCGAACTCTTAACATTTCTAATACACTTTGTAACCCATTTAAAAAAATATAATACTTAAATAAATTTTAGTAGAACTTTCACACGCAATTAGTTTTCCACTAGATCGTGAAGACTGCGAAAGCGTGATATCTATCGATACTTATTAACGGATTACGCTTTAATATCCTCCATATAGTGAAAGCGCATATTCCTGTATCAAAAAATATATGGCTGAGATTTTTCTATACTATATCAGTGTCTTAACAAAGGAGTAAGCAGTTCACTAGATGATGGTAAGTGGTTACTTTGGATCATAGACACCCTCAACCAAAACTAACAACGTCGTGATCTTTACGTTGCGGTTGCGTTGTCATCCCTGAGTACCAAGGAATGCCTTGCAAACAGTAATTATACAGGTAGGCAACTGCTACACAGTGCTGTATTGCTACTACGCAGTTGCTACGTGTTTTTTACGTGGTAGAGTCACGCTGAAGCTATATTATGATTGTAGCGTATATGGGTCTGCTCGACCGGGGTATGACCACGCTCTCACAAAATATCAGCTTGATAATGCTGTTGTGTTTCGTACGGTGGGTGTAGAGAACTGGAGCAACCGCTTTACTGGAAACGAGGTATTTTATCTTATGTTATCAGGGGTAAACAACGCATTTGCATTTTGATTCTTAATTGAGTATAACTTTAGTTCTATGGACCACAGTATCCACTTACCATCATGTGGAATGTGGGCACGTTTGTCACATTGTTCTATAATAAAATGTATGTAGCGATAACAGGTGCGGGGGATGGTCCTACCTAGATGGATTACCATTAGTAATAATTAGTCTCATAAACAAAAAATACAACAACAAACAATTTTAATTAAATTATCAATAACGCCAAGGACTATATAGTTCCAAATTAAGTGACAATCGAGAATCGGTTACAATATGACATGAGTACCAACTGTTAATTTTTGTTTGGTTAGATATGAGTGCGCTCTTTAATTTAAAATGTCGGCTAAAGCTATTGTGGAAGAAGTGGCGCGTGCGACTCTCATAGTTTTGCTCACGACTCTCAGCATTGTCGTGACGGCTTTCGAGTCGCATGTAGGATGAACATTTGTCAGGATTTATCTGAGATATCTTGACTATTCTAAGTGGGTGCTAATAGTAAAGTAGGTTAATTATCGCTGTTTTTTTAATTTTTTACCATTACTATCCCAAAGTCTAAGCAGGATAACGACAAAACTATGTTAAAATTAGTATTAATTACAGAGGTTAAAACCGAAAACAGTCACTTTCTGATGACATTCATTCTACAGTTGATAGGACTTTCCGAAGTTTTACTAGATGAAAGAAATGTCCACACAAAATAAGAAATTTCAGACTCATGGTGCAAAAATATTTTTTAATTGTATCTAGTATTGTAGGCACCTGTTGACGTCCTTAATAGAAATAATCGGACAACTAAATACTACATCTCTATTTTAATAGAAATTTTAGTCTTAGTCTATATTTAAAAACATAAAACTTTATAGATATCATGCTTCTATAGTTGTTAAGAAAATTAAACTGGTTATGTAAAGAAAACTACAATAAATTGCCGAATTAATTTGACAATATTATTTTAACTGTAAATCCTTAACTCCAACATTAATTAAAAATAAATAAACTCGTTTTGAGTGAATTGTTTTTCATTATGGTAATATTATTTTATAAATTTAATTATTTTCTCCAAACGCCGCTCAGGTCATGTTATTGTCTCTTATTTCTAGGAAAAAAAAGTAATTTGGAAAATTTATTTCTTGACTTACAATCATTCAACTTAAATATAAATTGTTAAAAAGATGTAGCTAATTGTTTAAAAATGTCTCATTTACTAAGAAAGACATGTTAACCCCATTCACAAGAGCAAAAGAAAACCTGAAAAACGTACCGCACTTACTTACGAAACTATGCAGACAATCCGACACTTCATTTGATCCATGTCGAAATTATACAGTAATTGAGTTAAAATAAACTAAGCACTGAATTCCAAGCTAAAACGGTAATGACTTAACAAGTTACACTATCAGCTGGGAGTGTTGAACTGTGAAAGCTGACGGTCATTTGTGCTAGCCTAATTAGTCCAGCGTATTCGTTAAGGGAAAGTAATCACTGGCCGGAATATCCCCAGGTAATTAGTGTTTAAATGTAGATTATATGTTGACCTGCGAATAACTTATTTATAAAAATGCTTGTTGCTGAAGTCTACGTCACTGCAATATTACTTAATAGTCTTTTTTTCAAATGAATTGTATAAAATACCTACATATTATTATAGAAAACTAATTGATTGTGAATTTTTTTACATATTAAAACATTCCAAACAGATATCTGCGAACGTTTCACATTCCACAAGACATGTATGCATAGCGTACAAAAAGACCGTAAAAAATATTTGTGAATATATCCAAAAATGCAACTTGATTGAAAATTATCACAAACTTTACCGACTTCGTTAACAAGTAAACAATAAGCATTTTGATGAAATTCATCTATAGAGATCATTCAAAGGATGAGTGGAAACTTTTGGGAATACTTGATTAATTGCTTCAGTCATTTGCAATCGTGTCAACACACACACTAACAGACCAAAGGACGGAACAGTAAGAAATAGTTACCTCAGGTTTAAATGTATTGTTCTTTAAAAGAATAAATTTATTATAAAATTTGGGATTTCTTATTTATAAAAGCTCCCTATTTAAAAACATTTATTAACTTTTTCAATATGTAATAGACACGACTAAACTAGAGGATATCGTGGGACATCGCGTCATCACCGCTTGTCAGCAGTAAAGCACACTTTTAGCACTTTTCTCGATCGAGATGTACCGTTACCGTTAAGCCTATTAAAAGCCTCTCCCATAGACTGCCTCATAGGAGGGATATTTGCCATAGTTGACACGCTTGGCAAGTTTCCCTTTGTCAACTCTTACGACACACACGGGATGATACGGAATGATCGAAAAGTACAGTACCAAATTATTAGTACCGTAAATTTCGAAGTTGAAAATCTCAAACAAGTCGTAGTCAGCTACACTCCTCCTACGACTTATTCGGACAGAGATACAACAGAGGGCTCAATCACAATAAACAGAACTTTTGCAACAGCTCACGCAAAACCTTGGCTGTCTTTTTATATTTTTAAATATTACGAAATACTAGCAATGTATAAGGATATGACTCATTTTATTATTCAAATGAATAACTAAGTTTCCGTACGTCAAGGTGATCACCCTAATGTCGCTAGCGTGGAGTAATTAACAAACTTAAAGAAAATTGAAAAGAAACAATTTTCTAAGTGAATAAAAGAAACCATAATCCGAATACTTTTTTTTATATAGGACTAATTACTGATGTCGAGGAGTTTATGATAGACAAAATAAACAACTTAAATTTTTTTAATATAATACCTACTTTTGGTTAAAAAACTTTTTTGTTTACTATGTTTTTTTCGCCTATTATAAACTAATGATTGTGCCACGTTCTTTCAAGGTTAAGAGTGAGTGTATATGTGTAGATTTATAATAATTTTTTTATCTATTTAATTGTACGAGTAGGGGAATGGGAGGGGGGGGCATGATGGGGTAGCTATGGTAAATAACAAAAATACAGCATAATCACTATGTTTATTACTATTATTAATTTATGGCACGTTATGTCATTAATCTAACTATGATTTGGTACAGTCATTGAAAAAACAACTTATCAAATTTTTAAATAATTAATCATTAATAGGAACATTACAAAAAACCATCTTGCCCCATACTATAGGGTATGATGGGGTAATGAAATTGGGGCATGATGGGCAAGGCTAATTATTCTCACAAAACAAACAAATGTGTATTTCCTCCAGGTCTTCATTGTCCACGCCAGCACAAGCATTGTGAGTCCAACGTCCACAGAGCTGGCAGGCTACCCAAGGTTCTAACGATGTCAAAAACTGTGGTTTACATCATTACAATATAAACAAATGGCATCTTCATCATTGCTCTTTTGTGTTTTGTCTGACTGTTTGGTCTTTTGTTTATTTTTAGCATTCCTTTTGAGGCGAGGGTCATTAGGATTGTATGTTTTCCCCGGATTTTTCAAATTTTCCAGCTCATTTTTATAAAGAGTTCAGGTAATTACGGCTTTTTCCTCGCCGGTATTGTTTCCTATTTTTAGTTCGTTGAACAGAAGGAACTGGCAAAATATCACTAGGGGATGCATTTTCGAAGCTAGACGTTAAATCGCGGCCCGCTGCACGAATGACTGGTTTAGGAGAATTAGAACATCCAGGTTCAGGTTCGGGGACGGGTGTTTTAACCACTGTCGGTGTGACTGATTCGTAACATTCGGCGATTAACTCTGTTCTAGGTGGAGTGGAAGATGTCGTTGAAGCTTCAGGTACTGTTGCAAGAGTTTCAGTATGAGAAGTTACCGTGGCCGTTGAAGATACAGTTGTGACTGTTGTTGTTAAAAACAGACATGGTACTGTTCCAGATTGAAGACCTTCGGCTTCTGATACCCTTTGTTGTTCTACTTTCGACGAGTCTGCAATATTTTGTATGTTCGTAGTCTCAGCAGAAATGAAATCGGCATCGGTAAAATTATTTTGATTATATGGCCATATACCACATTTTCTGAATCCGTTAAATGGCGGTAGACATTGTAGCCGCCTGAACGTATGCGTTACCAAATACTTCACTTATCTGAAATACGGTTACCACCCGCCCAGGATGTGATCTCAACCAACCTGTAACAGCATGACCGTAATAAGTACTGAGTGGCTTCATAAATGCAACGTTTGCAGGCTGCATTTTGTGTGTGTGAGGAGGAAAGCAAAGTATAATTACTCCATATTCACGAGCAAGATCACTCACTTCTAAATTTCGAGTGTGACTAACATGACCATCTAGAACCAGCAATACGTGGTTAGCAGGAGTAGCTCCGGAAAATTTGATGAAGTTTTTGAACCAAGTCAAAAATATTTCTGAAGTTACCCAGCCACGAGGATTGCAAACTGCTGTAGTACCTGGTGGAGCATGATCTAAAAGTTCTGGTTTCATTGTTTCGGAAAAATCATCAGTGGAGGCATGTAGATTCCAGCAGCGTTAAAACATATTTGTACTGTGATAGTCTGTCCTCGTTTAGCAGATGATAACAAACCCACTTGTTTTCGTCCTTTCATAGCTAATATTTTGCTTTTTGTTTTAGAAACAACGGAAACTCCAGTTTCATTGCAGTTATATATTTTGTCAGGGGTCAAACAAAAAAAAATTCGCTAATAAAATGTTTAACGGATTCGTACAAACAACATACAATATCAAAGTAAACAACACTAGTAAACAAAGACCAAAAAGACATAACTGGAGTGATCATAATTCCCTTAAAATAATGACGTTTGACCTTACACAAAATTAGATCGACGAAACGTTAAAACAGTTTTCCGTTTGTAAACAAAAGACGCGTGCACTCCCACTCACAGTTTCTCTCGCACTGACCGTTGATCGACTGAGGCTTCCTATTGGCTTATTGCTTTCTATTCACAAACGTCTAGTTTCTTGTATGTGTGCGGTACCCCGTCTTACCTCGCTGCCCCGTCTTGCCGCCTCTTCCCTACCGAAGCGCATTGGAAAGAAAAGGCCCGTGAGTGAAATGAATTATGGAATTTTCCACACTGTATCGGAGCTACAGATGGGAAGCACGTGGTAATTGAAGCGCCTAGCAATGGTTACAGTGAGTAGTTGTACTACAAATATCAGTTTAGTATTGTACTTCTGGCTATTATAGATGCATCTTATAATGTTATATGTGCAAACTGTGGTGCGAAAGGAAGAGCATCTGACAGTGGCATCTTTCAAGAAACGAGTTTCTATCTATCAAAGAATGGTGGAAGACAGTCTTAATCTTCCCAACCAAGAAACAATGTCACCAGACGGATGGACCTTCCTTATATAATACTGGGCGATAGTGCATTCTCGTTATCGAAAAACGTGATAAAGCCGTACCTGGGTATTCATAATCGTGGCACAATGAAACAGATTTTCAACTATAGACTCTGTATGGCCAGGAGGGTTTTAGAAAATGTTTTTGGAATTTTAGGCGTGGTTTTTCGTGTATTTGGTAAACTAATTCTTCTCAAGCATGAGAATTGTGAACTTAATGTAATGGCTTGTCTTTACTTGCATAACTTTTTAAGAAGAAATAAACAATCTAGAGACTTGTATACGCCGCCGGTGACTTGATTATAAAGATACTGAACATAATGTTGTAGAAGGTGCTTGGCGTAGAGAGTATACAAGTGAAGGGACTTCAATGTTGGAATTGGAAACGCGACCTAGAAATTCACCAGGTATTGCTACAGTCATAAGGGAGCAATTTGGTGAATATTTCATGAGCAAAAGAGGAAGCCTGCCGTGGCAAAACAATGTAGCTTAAAGAGAATGCTATGGCGGTAGTTTTCGTACATGTTAGATAAAATATTTGCCTGCCTACACCTGTTTACATAAAAATAAAATATGAATAATGCACTCACTGTTTTATTTAAAGTATCCGCACCACCACCTCTTGTCGTCGTACTTTGTAAAAAATTTGTTCTTCATAAAATTTCCATTTCGATTTCTTAATATCGGCAGTCCCAGTACCTGTGGTTTTTGAAGACAACATTTTCTTTTTCTCTCTTGCAAATTGACTGCAATATATGCATTTTGCCCTCAACATCTGTTTTTGGAATCGCCAAAGTGTTCGAAATTTCTTCCCAGGCGTCATTCTTTTCGATTTTATTTTTGTAATCTTTTGTCGAGCAATCCCATAATATTTGTTTTTTCTCAAACACTATTAATTTAAAAACAGTTTCATCGTTCCACACTAAAGCCATGTTTAAACGTGTCCACACTTGTATGCACCTGTTGCGCAACTGATTTGTTTCTGTGCTCCTCACTCACAGCGGAGAGCACTGAAACATACCAATAAACACGTAAAATTTACCGAAACAAAATTATATGTTTCTGAAACATAATGATTTGTTACAGAAACATAGCGATTTGTTACAGAAACACGTAGATATTTTTTCTGAAGCAATGTTTATAAACAATCGTTTCTCAGTGAATACGTGGCTTAAAGACTACACGATATTGTTGAAACAAAATCCCAGGATTATCGTTATAATTACGCCTGTAATGAATCGGGTTTTTCTATCCATTACATATGAAAATATGATATTTGTAGACACAACAACATCATGTGACCAGATCAGTTCTGCAATTACTCTAGTTTTTACATCTCACAAAATTGGCGGTCTTCCATTGGCTTGTGCTATACCCACCGAGCAAAACCTATTACACGCTGGTTTTTGCCGCCATTAAAGAAGCTATAGAAAAGTACGAGACGAGTAAAAAATTTGAGCCTGCAAAATGCTTTCAGAACAATTTTTCCAAATGCTCGATTACTATTACGCGCATTTCATGTATGTCAAGCCTTTTGGCGTTGGCTTTGCGTTACGGATCACAAGGTTGACATAATGAAAACACATTCATGATGAGATTTAAAAAGGAGTATTCCTTTTGTAACCGATCCAGAAGAAGCAGTCAAATTGTATGAGGGACTGACAAGTGACGAGTATGTTAAGACAGTGCCAGCTCTGTTAAATCATCTCCAGTAACTTATGGGAACGGCGGCTTGAATGGTGTATCTCTGATAGGTTGGATTTACTTACGCGAGGAAACAATACTAACAACATAGCTGAAGCATCTATACGCATTCTTAAAGACGTGGTACTCCAACGCTGTAAAGCATTTAATGCTTGCGCATCGGTATGTTTAATCACGTCCATTTTTGAAAACTATTTTCAGCGCCGCATCATTTATTACTCTAACACGCGAAAAACCAAGGATTCCATGTATGCAATGTTCATGAAGACTGCTCTAAATATTTAAAATATTTCTAAAGTCAACGATAACGAGTACAGTGTGGAATCGAAGACAAATGTGAATACTTTTCACAATGTCAGAGCCAATTTAGCTGTTTGCGACTGTGATGCTGGAAAATGTGGAAGATTCTGCAAGCACCTATGTAGCATTGAGCAAAACTTTGGGGTTATATTTCCCAATTCTCCTCGGCTGTCTATTCATGATAAAATATCACTAGCGAGAATTGCGACGGGGATGTGATAAATGAAAACTTCTATATGAATATAGAGCTGAGCTTGGATCAAACACCAAACAATAATTTGGACTCGATAGTACCACAGTGCTCTTCCTCCAACACACAAAAGCCGACACAGGATGCGGCCAATTCTTCGTCGTACTCACAACAGGTTGCTGTAGAATTTTCGCACCAATATAATAATGCACTTGCTGAATTTAAGACTGAAGTACAACGCTTCACAGCATTATTTGAAAGGAACCCCACTGTCCACAATTCAAGAGCACTAGCGAAACTCACAAATATGATTAAAAAATAAATACGTTAGAGCAAGGATAAGACTTCATTTTACGTCAGATAATCATCAAGGCGTGTACCAAGAAAAATTAAAGTTCAAAGCACAGCCCTAAGTAGACGTAAAGACAGGGGAATAGGAAAGATGAAGTCTAGGATTCAAGCTGGGCGGCCAACACAGAAAGCAGATCTAACCGAAAGCATGCCTCAGGGCAGAATATTAAAATGAATGTTCATAACGCGCGCTAAATTCTTATTTTTCATTTCATTGGTTGATGCCAATAGTATTTCTGTACTAAGTTCATTTCCTTTTGCAATAAACGTTTTTATTCACTTTTGTTCTTGCATAATCTATCTGCCATACACAACATTTGCACATCCGTCATCCACTTTAATGACATTTTTTTACAAGAATCAAACCAGTTTTTTTTACTTTTATCTTTCTTTTTTAATTTGCTCATACTAATTACCCTTATATCCTTAAACCTCTCATAGATGATGCGCTTGTTTTCTTAAATAAGTCACCCGTCAGTAGCCAAATATTCCTGATCGCCGTTGAGGATCAACCTTCAATATGGAGAAAAACACAGCCAGGCTCTAATTCTGTGTACCACGACCTTACGGTGCTTTCAATAATAATAACAGACTGACTGTATCATCGGCAACTCAAAGGAAGTGATGTATCTTTTCCAGCTTGAGAACGTCTTCCAATGGAGCCTTGATATTTCGGGGATATGATGTTACCCTAGCTTACATCTCCTTGCAGTTGTATAAGTTTTGTACTATGGGTCTGTCGACTACTATGTAAACATTTTAGCACCTCGATGTACTGATTGTCGATTACCTCGCTGGCCTAATGGTCGTAAGCGCAGTACTGGTCATGAAGCCCCGGGTTCGAATCGGGTCCAGCTCCAGCCCTCGGAAAGCACGTAAAGCCGTTGGTACTGTAATCTCTGCGGATTATGAGAGTGAGGAAATAGAGACTGCACCTGTGCTTGCCCACGCACTTTGGCACCATAATATGTCGTGCGCAACGCGGGGCGGCGACTAATCTCCGCAGATATTAGCCGTGAATGAAATTTGGTCTGGAGAATATTATTAGTACTTGTATTGCTGCGAGAACTGTAGCGCTGCCAATTAAGACGAAAATAGAAAATATTAATTCAAGACGGGAGCAAAAAAAATTAAAAAAGGCTAATAATTTTAAAGCAATCCATATATTTGTTGCAAATTAATCGCAATAATTAACTATTTACAAACAACCTAATAAGCAAAGATCAATTGATATAACACACACATAATCAACTTAAGTTATACAAAAATAGTGACTCTTGCCATACATACTCAACTACATACACTTTCTAC
>DWHP01001292.1:0-16458 GCA_018247895.1 Parnassius honrathi
GTTTATCGACCAAATTGGCGATATTTTGAAAATGGGCCACATTAGAAGTACCCTTAACCGACGAGCATGTATGCGTAAATATATGGATGTAAAGGAGGCGAAAGAGGTGTGTCAGGATCGTGCCAAATCCATTGTCTCTGCCTACACCTTCAGGTGACAAGAGTTAATGTCTTTGCCTACACCACTGGGTGACAAGAGTTACGTTTTGTAATGATTGTAATTTTCCCACAAATTCGTGAACTAAAGATGGAAAGCAAGTCTAATTCCGTCAATGGGCAGCAGTCTCAAAAATGCTATACATTTGGTACTCTGGTACTGCAGTGTACTCTGTGGTTGTGAATCAAAATGTATTTTTATTTTATTATAAATATGAAACAGGGCAATATTTAATTGTATTTAATAATCAAAAACCATTTAATAGGTCCTTTTTTATTCAAATTATAATATTAAATTTTTTTTTTACGTATTAATATATGAAAATATCATATTAATTTCAAAGTTAGATCACAAATTGGTTTACATATTTTTTTCTAATCATTTCATTCCAGTAATATCTAAATTTGAGATTGTTTTACAGTGGTTTACTATTGTAATCCATGCGACAACTGCGGGGTTAAGTGTTTAATTCATGGAGTATAGAGGTAAGGAGGACAATCTAGCGTAGGAGAATAGATGAAAATGTGTCCATCCGCAAGCAGTAAATAACATTTCAAAAACTCTCCACAACAGCGCTCGAGTAGCTACGGGGAACGATAAATTGCCGTAAATAATTATTGTAAAAATAATTATTGTGAAAGTCTGTGTAATAAAAAAATTATAAAAAGTTCTTTAAAATTTAGACTGTAGCTACAGCGTCGCCACCCTTATTTAGCGCTTTCCTACGGGCACTATTTTATACAGAGTGTGTACTCCTTACCTCAACACTCCATAGTTTAATTGAAAATAGTGTCATATTGATTATGGAGTGTAGAAGTAAGGAGTACAAACTACCATAGCTTAATAGTTGAAAAAGTGTCCATCTGTAAGCAGTAAATAACAGTTCAAAACCTCTCCACAACAGCGCTGGAGTAGCTACAGGCAACAGCTACTTGAAATGATTTTAGCAATTATCGACGGTGTGAAGCGTGCTGCTAAACTGCTCAGTAGCTCTAAAATCTAAAATAATTTTATTTAGTAAATATAAACTCGAAGAAGTCGTCTACCCCAGTAATATTTTTCGGCGCGTTCTGTAAAATTTACTACGTAGCTATAGTGGCGCCACCCTTTATTAACGGTTTTCTATAGACACTTTTTATTACACAGTCTGTACTCCTTACTTATACACTTAGGCTTAAAATCTGAATCCGATCAACAATCCAAATGTCGTCATTATTCGAATTTCGATCGATCGAAGTGTAAAAGTATAGATTATAGATGAGTGCGAGTGAGATAGATGATGATGTTAGTGGATTTGAAATACGGCGTAATGTTGCACGCTCCTTATTAATATTCGAAAATAAAGAATGTTGCCATTTGCCCTGCGGTAAGGGGAGTAAATTTTAATGCAAGTGAGGAACAGCGAACATTATCGATGTAAAATGTCGTTTATATTTTTATCTTAAATATTGATTAATCGGTATTGATACATTTACACCGAGAGACGTGGTAGTAAGGGGCTAAGCGCTCGCTGTAAATTTTACAGTACGCGAGCAAACCGGATTCGATCCCCGTCGGCACCAGTGAAATTGTTGATTGCATTTTTAAGTGCTGATTTATAACGTGCTCGGCGGTGAAGGAAAACATCGTGAGGAAGCCTGCGTGTCTGAGAAATAGGAAAAAAATTATTTCGAAGTCATGTGAAGTTCGCCAACATGCATTAGGGCAGCAGGGCGGACATTTCTATGCCCTAAAACCCTTTCAGAAATGAGAAGAGACCTGTGCCCTGCAGTGGGACGTATATTGGCTGAAATTTTAACTTTTGACATTTAGACCAAAGAGTGTTTTCTTATGTAATTATAGTTAAGACCTAAATAAAATCAAACAGAGAAGATCGAAAGAGTTTTGAAAAACTTGGCTGCCTTTCATGGGCATAGGTCGGCGGCATTTCAGATATTATATGTATAGAATTAGAAAGTTTTTCCTCTTACTATAATAAATATGTTTTACATATTTGTCACTCATACCGAGCTGAGTCTACGGCAACATTTACAAAAAAAATTGGGTTGTCCTAATTAAGTATTTTATGTATTCTAATAATAGATTTTATGTATTCAATAATACGTCGGATTAAAAATTACTATTATCTGTATCAAATAAGTCGCAGAAGCTCAAGGGCTAAGTAGGTTCGATTCATCGGCACCGATGAAATTGTGAATTGCAGTTTTAAGTGCCGTTTGTTAAGTGCAATGAAAGAAATCATTGCGAGGAAGTCTGCATGGGGCCACACGGCGGGAACTACCTTGCCTTTAAACCATTTTAAGAATAAAATAAGGCCTATGTCGAGCAATGAGACATGTAGCGTGACTGTACAGAATGTCAGCGTAAAATATCAACGTGCTATTTGGATAGCAAGTGACGAGAAACGGCCCTTTTTAACGATAACGAGAAACTCCATACTGGTCCTCAAGGGTGTTAGCGCATTTGCATATTTAGTCGTAGTAGTGTGGATGTTGCGGCTAATTTGTAATCCTTATATTAGTAGAGACTATAGAAATGTCAGAAATATATTAGATCCGCATTAGGAGCCGATATAACCGCGAGGAGTTTTTTAAAATTGTGATCATCATGCGACTATCTTCTGTTAAAAAGTTTAAGTCGTTATAGAAAATATAAATATTTAATAGAATCAGGCGTTACTTACCGAAAGTCCATTATATTAAAGATGTATCTCCCGCCCTCTAACAACTGCGTGCACTATCCCCGACATTACTAATCCCAGCATCACTACTCCCAACACCACTATACTACGAACTATATTAGTGGTGACGGGGATAGTGGTCACAATTGAGGGAGGGTGGGTCTTCAAACTAGGTAGTAGTCCATCATTTTACTTTATTACGCGGATCTAAACAAATGAATTATTTAGATTTCTAATTAAAAAAATATAAGGTTTTATTAGCGGTTCTGCTAGGGTTTGAAATGGTTTCATATTAATGATCGACAGTCCTGCGAGCTATATAAGAACATTTCGATTGTGTCTTTTTCACGGACGGGGAAACTGTTGAGTTGTAGCTCAGTTCAGCTTATTAATTTATTAGGGTACAACGTCGATATTTGTTATTCCCTTATTACAACACTATTCAAAGCAGACACGATGGTGAACGATAGTAGTGGTCGCGCCGCGGGCTGCGTGTGCGCCACCCTTTCATTTTCTAATTATATAACAGGCAACACCGGCCCGTGCGCGACCGTTCATCGTAACTTCTTCAATTTCGAATTTCGAATTATTATAGCGCATTATACTCTCGGACGCAGCAGTAGACTGACGTGCGTGTTGTTAGCTCGTTATGATATTGGCATGATATCTTTTTTATAAACGTTGTCTATTTTCCATGTTATTTATAAGAAATATATTTAAAATTAAAATTAGACTGAACCACATATTACATTATTCAAAAAATACATTATAATAAAGTTCATATGCATTTGTGTAAATGAACGTAAGATTTTAATAATTTATAAAAGCAAGCATTACCTTACGAAAATACTTTACAATAAAGATGGAACCCGAATTTTTATGTTATTTCGACACTAATTATACTTTTCATCAGTAAGTGATCATTGAACTTTATCCAATTTTTTTCAAGCTGAAGGGGATTTATTCAAATTTTCTTTAAAATAATTGATTAGCATTGATTACGAACCCATAGTTGATCCGTAACGTGGCGTTCCGCGTAAATTTCTTAATGCTCGAGCAACCCAAGTTTGACACCAAAGGGTAGAAATGTATATGTTTGATTCATAATCGAGGTTAAATGTCTATGGGCTACAGCATCCACTTACCATCAGGTGGACTGTGTGCTCGTTTGTCACCCGAATCCTATAAAAAAATCTTCCGGAGGAAATATTTCGGTGGTTATCTATTAGTAGATAGTTAGTGTAATATCTACAAATTAACAAAACGACTTAAACTTTTTAACATAAGATGGTCACATGATAGTCACAATTTAAAAAACTCCTCGCGGTTATATCGGCTCCTAACGCAGCCCTAATATATTTCTGACATTTCCATAGTCTCCACTTACTACATTCATGGGAAGATATAAGGTTATGGATTTAGTTAGTAGAAAAGAGAGTTACATACATAATACTAACACAATCTTAATACTTTCTACTTTAATAGGATCAAGTGTGTGTGCGATACTACAATACTCTAGGATTTTGAATAGATATTAATTGTTCGACATAAAGAACTGATTATCCAATTACATATTCATCGAGACTCTTAATTGATTCTCTTTTCTTTGCCAAACCGCCTTTCAAGTATCCCGTTGCTAGTTCACATTCGTGAATCACATTGAGTAAAGCTAATTTTGCAGATTTTGTCACGTTTATTTTTAACTTAAAATAAAGGAATTTTGAAAGTAAGGGAGTACAGCTAAACATACTCCGATAAAAATATAACCAACAATTGGTGAAATCAAATATTTTGTACAACCGACTTCAATATAAATAAAATGAGAATATCATCAATGTAATCAACGTCAATTAAATACGCATTATTAAGGATAGCTCAAAAACTACAAGTTAAATCTTGATCAAATTTATATGGGACCACGGGAGTAGCACCAGCTTTTAAATAAAAAAAAAATTCGTCAAAATCGGTTCACCTAAAAAAAGTACTGTGGTAACACATAATTAAAATTCAGTCGAATTCAGTACCTTTTCGAAGTCGGTTAAAAATATTTTCTGTCAATACTAAAGTACTAGTCCGTTTTTGTATTGAACTTTTATCAATTTTGTGAGATGCGTTCTTTTGTTTAGAATTTAGAAACACTTCACACGAATTCCACCTGATAATTTTCGGAGATTTTAAAAGAAATCTAATTTCGCCGTAGAATAATTTTAGAAGGAATATTTTATCTTTTCAACCGAGTGGACTTAGGCTAGTAAATGAAGGCGTGGGCGTAAGAACAGTATTAGTGATTTACGTAACGAGATTCCAATCAGTAACGACTCGTTCTTTACTGCGGAAGTAACACAGGCATAGCGTTCTGTCCTAGCAAAACGTTTTACTGAAAGTAACCAATAGAAACAGCGGGAAAACTACAGTTAGACTTCACTTAAAAGTTTCGTAATGACGAAGATCGGACCTGCTTTCTAGCTGTTTCGATTGCCTGATCAGGAAAGCGAGAGCGCGAGAGTTTATTTAGCAAGCTTTTGTGTGGAATGTTAAGTGTGTATACTTAGCTATTTCTTATTTCTTGAATAAAACTATATATACGGATTTTATCACGTTTAATTAACTAATTGATCTAATTTTTGGATCGATCTACACATAACAAAAAAAATTAAAAGAAAATTGAAAAACAAATTAATAATCAAAAACTGTAGGAAGCCAGGCTAACTATGACATTGGGACGTTAAACATCTCAGTCTCCCCCCCCCCCCGTGACCATGGGTGCTATAAAGCACCCGACACGTCGGGAATTTAAAAATAAGTTAACTCGATGAAATCCGTATAAATAGTTTTATTCAATGAGTAGTGTTCGCGTAAATTTAAGAGATCTCTTATCTCTACAATACCTTCGTTAAAGCCAAAGTGGCATCACGAGAATTTGAATTGAGTTACCGTTACCGTTGTTTATTTATTTTTATACTGACTGCCTCGTTGGTCTTGTGGTAGTTCGACTGCTGATCCTAGTCCTGGGTTCAAATCCCGGGTCGGACCAAAAAATTAACTATTGAGTTTTTCCGACAAGAAATTCTCGGTAGTTGCCCGGAGTCAGAAAGTTGGCGGTGTTTCACCCTCGTGCCTCGGAAAGAACGTAAAGCCGTTTATCCAGCGCCTGATCTCTCTCCGGTCGTGCCGGTTTACCGTCCCATCGGATTATGAGAGTGAGGGAATAGAGAGTGCACCTGTGCTTGCGCATACACTTAGGCACTATAATCCCTTACCTTAGAATCGCCATTCGTCGAAAAAACGCATTCATTCTTATTGGCACTATAACGCTGGTAGTCCAAAGACCGTTTGGTAATGCAAATTTTTTGTTTCTTTTATTGTGATAAATATTGCACTCCTCGAACGCAATAGCCTTACCGTAGACTTAATAGGATCGCGCTACCCGCTCTCATTAAATTTCGGTTGTTATTTTTATGACACACAGAAACACATTATTGTTAACAGGAAATACCAATGAATCAAACTAATACTTTTATTCAGTTATATTACTACGACAAGTAAATAATTCCGTAGAAATAAACAATATTTATGAATTTTGTAGCCTTTTCAAATCATGCTAGAATTATTAATTCTCACCTAATCTAGTTCATTTATGTATAATACCGCCGGCAGACAAAATTTTTACGTTACTGATTTAACGAAGAGTCAATTATTTCAACTTATACAAGTGGGTGGATCGTGTTTTCTTCTTTAGGAAACCTAATGTAATGACCATGAAGTAAATAATTACTACGTTACAGTAATGACGAATTTTTGCTATAGTTACTACATCATTTCATGACGACGTTACAGAAATGTGTGTAAGGCTTTAAGTTGTCAATAAGAGTGACAAATTACATTCCGTTTATTCTTCAATGAGGAAATGGGAAAATTAGATACGAATCTTTTGTATTAAATAAAGAAAATGAACATCTGATATGTTGCACGAAACCCGTATTGACGGTAAATTGAATTGCGCTGTGTTGTACTCGTAACATTATGTACACCTGGGGACCTCTTTAAGCTTATCTATTTTCCACAAGTATGTTTATGTTGTTTAGTCGCAAGTTTTTATTTGTGTTTCCACGATTTAAGATTTCACAAAGACGGATCTTTTATTTATCTATCATTAAATGAATACTTGGATGACCCAGCTTTGTTTGTTACTTTTTTTTTTGAAATCGTGTGTTTTGGAAATTATATTTACATACAAATTACATACTGATGAAATATGAATAACGTTTTTTGATCTTACTTAATAAAAAATCATGAGTGCAATTAGTTTAAGTTAAATTTTCATGTTTTTAAAAAAATACTAAAAAGGGCCTAAAAATAATAGATTTTCTCAGAAAAGAAGGGAACTTGAAAAAAAGGGGGAAAAAGGCGGCCCGAAGACAGGACTCGAATCAGGATACTACGATTTCGGTACCGCCCGATATCGCATTTGAGCTATTATAATTGTTAACACGTTGCTAAAATTTACCTTCTTATTCTAACGATATTGTAGCAGTTTTTCATTGTCTGAAAACACGGATAAAACGACATTTTCTAAAAATGAATACTAGCTAGATCGATTTATTGCCCCCGAAACCCCATGAACACTAAATTTTATGAAAATTGTTGGAGCCGTTTCCAAGATTCCGATTATACATAGAGATTATACAAGAATTGCTCCTTTAAAGGTATTAGATTGACAAAACAATTAAAGTTATTAAAGTCCAGTGCTGAACATAGGCCTCCCTTATCATAGATTGATGAAGCAAGGGGGGATATTTGCCATAGCTGCCACGCTTGGCAAGCGGATTGGCAACCGCATTTTTCTAAATCGTTATTAGAAAAACTCTGCTGCCCATCTCCCTTCCATCCATTCCATCTCAATTTGTTCCCCTCTATCGCCTCTTATGACTACCACGGGATGATATGGAGTAAAAAGTACGTTAAATTTCATGATCTTTTTGTTTCGAAAAATCTTTATAGTATATTGAAAAATAAATTAGTTAAACAGATAAAAATCTTCAGTAATCCGGTACATTTGTGCCGTAGATTGGAAGGCGGCGTATGTTAGCATCGTAAAATATTGGATTCCTTCACCCCATTATATGCATTAGTTTGTACTTTTTTATATGATGCATTCATATAAAAAGTACAAAATAAGTTACACTATATGTAAAGCTAAACTTGTAGCACATTGAATATTTGATGATTCTTATTAAACCTGCAAAAGGCTACAGCTGGAAATAGGCCATTCACGCTATATGGAGGGTTTGCTTTAATCTTCACGCTTGGCAATCTGAACACCTCGTTACCACTAAAGAAAGTCTGTGGTTTTTTATCCTCAACATACGAAACAACAGCATTACCCTGCTGTTTCACTCTGGCATTCTATGAGAGCAAAGTACGAGGCTGCTACTCGAGAAACTGGGCTATATGGGCGGCCCATTGCCACTTTAGCTTACTGATACGTTGCGCTACATCGGTTACACTAGTTCTACCGCGGATATTCTCATTACGGAACCTATTACACTGGAAAACTCCCAGCATAGTACTCTCCATACAATTAATTTGTCATAATTTGTGTTATTTTTATTTTAGTGTATTAACAAACAATACTCCCGATGTTCAAAAATGAGAAAAACAACTAAATATCTCATTCTCAAGGGCGAATGTTTTCAAATCAAAACGCTGTTATAATACTAGGCAACAAAAAGCAGTTTACTGTCTTTATTTCCGAGTAATATTCCAACGAATCCATCACGAATCACTGAGCTGAAAAGCATAAAATGAAACGCTAGCCAAGGGCGACAGCAACGTTACGTGACTAAAGTGACATACGGCTTCATGACGTAAAGGGCGGGGCAGGTATGGTATGGACTAAGATAGGAACGTGTGGCGTTTTAGGATTAAAACTGTGATTATGACGATAACGTAGCTTAGAAGGCAGGTGTATCTGTTACCGTTACCGTTACCGTTACCATCACCGTTACCGCTACAGGATATTAAAAGTCCACTGCTGAAAATAGGCCTCCCCCATAGATAGCCCCAAAAGGATATATTTGCCATAGTTGCCAAGCTTGGCGGGCGAGTTGGCTACCGTAGTTTTTTATTTTTAGTTTTTATTAGGAAGTCGCTGCTGCCCATCTCCTGGTCTGTTTTGCTCTTCTTACGACATCCACGGGACGATATGGGGTAGTGGATATTTTTACACCGCCACTACACGACCACGGTATATTTGTATAACGAATCAATTACACTAGCTATAAAACTTCGGATTCATTGTTCTAGTGGTCGTATTTGCGACTGGGTGTCATATAGTTCCAGGTTCAAATCACATGTCAAGCCCAAAATAAATTGTGCCTTGAAAAGCACTTAAAACTATTGGTCCCGCGTCTAATCTCTCTCTGGTCGTGTTAGATTACCGTTCCAGTCAAGCAACCGAAGAATCAGCAGTCGAAAGAGGCTTATCCCCAGACAAGAAGATTGTTCGCCGTCTGTTACGTAAGGCTTAGATATAGCACATATGGTGTGTTTTCCGGGCGTCGCTACATGAAGAAAAAGTCAAGTACTCCAGCTTCACTCCTACATTGAGAAGAACCCTGTAAGGGCTACTGCCATCGGAGCTGCGATAGTGTGCGTAAGCGAACCCGTAGACCCGATAAAGGGCGAAGAGATAAACACCGTAGGGTTTCAGCCGGTAGGAGTTCGGCATAAACTCTCTGTTGCCTTTGCGACTTTGATATGAAAAAGTTTATAAGGACCCCTGAGAGAAATTTGTTTTAAATCGCTTTTAATTAAATAGAACTGTTAAAATATTTCATTCAACATAAGACTGCAAGCATCCTGCTAACTCAACTGCTGCTAGATGAGATTGATGGTGAAAATCCATTTAAGTATACCGAACATACATTCATAGTGTCGCGCCTTTGATTCTCGAGGGGGTAGGCAGAATCCAAAGAGCGACGAGTTACTATGACAAAGCTTAGGTAAAAAATATAGATATAGATGGGAAATGGTGAAAGATATGATTGATGGCTAGTTTTTTTGCTACAATCACAAATCCAATACCCCATTAGCCTTTTATGACATCCTACGCAATTAACACAGTTTGCAGTCGTTTTTTGATATAATTTCCACCCTGACATATTGATATATACCCACAGAAATATTGGACTATCAGTTCAGTGCATTGCAAGGAATGTGTATTTCATTCTAAAAAGGACTAGGTTTCATTGTAGACTAGTGGAAGAGGTTAATAATGCATGGTTTAACAATACATAAAAAAGTGTGATGTCTGAAAAAAAAGCCTTCTGCCCATATTTTATTTCTGTTGTTACATTGCTATCGTTTTTGCTCTAGACCTAACCCTGATATTCACTCGTTTGTCTGTTCCTATCAAATTAGCCAACAGATTGCCCCTTTGGCCCGCCAACGGAGTTTAATGCATTGCGATTTAGTTTATAGCCCGTTTAGTACGGACAATAAAGTTTTCTTAAACTTTTATTTATTTGTAACAGCAAAAGAAATGTAAGCTCACTAGGAAAGTAGAGTTATTTTCGCAATCAAAAGAATATTGATGACCTTTCATACGGAGTTTCTCAGTTCAAATTTGTTTCGGATTGAATAACTGATTATCAAGAATTAGGTTCGAGCAAACTGATAGTTGCAGTATCTATATGAAAGGGTTTCTGAGTAAATAATATTATCTCCATATTGTTGACCCTTGATACCGTAGGATTTACTTTACATTGTTACGTATGCCTGATTCTTATATTTAAAAAATGGATAATTCGCTAAACGAACGTGGTATAAAGTCTTTTCGTTGAATGCGTGATACGTCGATATCAAGTAACATCAATTACTATAAGTCCAGGAGGTAACAGTACCGAAAACAATTCCACCTCAGTTTTTTATGCGATTCTCTTCACATTGTCCTACTGATGATATAAATGCATGTTCCCATGGGGCAACTCGGTGCCTCATTTTTTAAACCGATATTTTTTCAATTGCAGGGAAATGTTATTTTCTAACGAGATTTCTTTTATATTCTTAGATAAGATAAAATACGATTAAAAAAGATTGTATATTTTAAGTTAATATTTTCGGAATTACGAATTTTTAGATGTTTGAAAAATCTCAAATTCAGATACATTTGAAGAATTAAATATTATAGATATTTTTTTACAGTACTTGATAAAATACAAATGAAAAAGGTCCTAAGACTGTTTATAATAAAGTTAATGTTTTGGAGTTTTAAAAGTTTGAAAAATCCCCAATTCGGATACTATTGACTCATTAAAATACATAAAGAAAAGGATTAAGATATAAAAGATATTTTTTTTATATTCTTTAGACAAGAGTTAGTAATATCCTTAAGCGACTTTACATATTTTTTTTTTGATCAAAATTATCCGAATTCAGGATTTTTCGAAGCTTTAAAAATTCATAACTCCGAATATATTACTTTACCGTAAAAAGTCATGGGACTTTTTTTTTTATCAAAACATAAAAACATATCTTTCATATTCCTTTCTTTTTCTTTTGTAGGATAGGAGGCAAACGAGCATTCGGCTCACCTAATGGTAAGTGATTACTGACGCTCATGAACAACTGCAACACTAAGGGAATTGTAGATGGGTTGCCGTCCTTTTGAAAAGGAGTAGGCTCTTTTCTTGAAGGTCCCTAAGTCGCATTGGTCCGGAAAAATCTCTGGTGGTAGTTGATTCCATGTGTTGAAGTTCAATGAAGTTGTGCAAGGAAGAAAACCAATTTTAAATCGCACAGTGGTTGACCGTCAGTCATCCAGATGGTATGGATGGTATCGCGGGTTTTGTCAAAAAATTATCCAAATTAGGAATTTTTCAAACCTTTAAAAATTCGAAAATATTAACTTTATTGTAAAAAGTCATAGTACCTTTTTCATCTGTATTTTATCAAATCATCCCGCTTGAAAATAACAATTTCTTGCAATTGAAAAAAAAAACGTTTTAAACAATACTGCGCCTAGTTGCCCCATGGCATCATGTACTTATATCATCAGTAGGACAATACGAAGAGAATCACAAGAAAAATGAGGTGGAATAGTGTTCGGTACTCATGGGCCGATTCCTCCGCGATTTTATAATAGCATAATATAACAGCAGCATGATGCTGCTCTTACAAATTGGTGTTTTGAGTAAGTGTAATCCTTCCTGTAATCCTTAGACTATAAAATCCTTTCCTTGGTCCTTCTCCCACCGAGTCGACATATTCGTAGTTCAGCCATATGCCACACCGTGGCTCTACTACTGTTTCTTCAGTCTTATACATACCTATTTATTTAATAACAGGTATATAAGTTCTTTAACCTCAAAAAGTATAACTCTAATTCCGCAACCGTAAAACCAAATGGCCGTCTAAGGACTAAAGAATAACGGCGGTGTCGTAATGGCCATTGGGTGTTTAAAATTTATTAATTTTTATACACTTCAGTAATTATTCCCTGTAGGATGGTACACTGAACCTTAAACCAACTTGGTTTAAGGTTTAGTGTACCAGAACGTAGAAAAGTCAACAACTTACATAAAATTTTACCGATACAATATAATATGTATGAAAAAAGTGCCGCATTTTAAAAACCATTAGCGATGTAGTGGTAGATTTTGTCCACCTGTAGAGATATTTTTGTTTACACGAATATTACACACGGAATAACACACAACCAACCTCCAAACCGAATTTCGATCACGACGGCCAGTCTCAGCGGAGATGCGCAAATACAAGTGCACTCTCTATTCTCTTACTCTTATAGTCCCATGAGCCTGTAATCTGACGTGACTGGAGAAAGATCAGGCGCAGGACTACCGGTTTTACGGTTGAAGCATCCCCAACTTACTGACTTCTGGCTGCTACTGAGAATTTCATTAAAAAATCGAATAAGTAATTTTAGCCCGACCCGGGATTCGAACCTGGTACCTCATGGTCAGCAACTGCGTTTGTGACCGTTAGGCCAACGTGCACACAGTTCATCATCATCATCATCATTACAACCCCTCACAAGTCCACTGCTGAATATAGGCCCTGCCCAAGGAATGCCACAAAGCACGGTCTTGAGTCACCTGCATCCAACGACTTCCTGCATGTCTTACCAGGTGTCACTCCATCTAGTAGGAGGTAGCCCTACACTTCACCTATTGGTACGAGGCTGCCTTTAGAGAACCTTTTTCCTCATCGGTTATAGGTCCTTGGAGCTACATGGCCAGCTTAATGCCACTTCAGCTAACTAATCGATTGGGCTATGTCGATCACTCTGGTTCTATTGCGAATATCCTCATTTCTAAGTTCAACACATAGATAAACCCCGAGAATACCCCATTTCATAGCTCGCTGAGCGACCTTGACCTTCCTCATATGGCCAACAGCGTGGGACCACGCCTCACATCCATAAGTCATCTCTGGCATCACGCACTGGTTGTACAATCTCGTTTTTAAGTTTTGGGGTATATCTGACGAGAAAGTGTGTCGTAATTTCCCGAACGCTACCCAGCCGAGTTAAATCCGTCGGTTGACCTCTCGGTTAAAGCTGGACTTATTTAGTCGGTTTATTCGTTCCAGGTTATACTCCTCATTAACTTCGAGCTTAGTGCTCTCAACCACTAACAGCATATGTGTGACATTGATGTTAAACATGATCTTCGTTTTGTCCATGTTCATCTTAAGACCTATCCGTTGGGAGACATTAAGGAGGAGGCGTTGGGAGTATTAAGGTCTTTGAGCATAGTGCTTAGGTTCTCCAGCGATTCTACAATAAGAACTATATACGTCGGAAAATAGAAGGTGAGTGATGTACTTGCCATTGATGTTAATACCGTATTTTTTCCAGTCCCGTAGCTTGAAAACGTCTTTCAATGCAGCGGTGAAAAGTTTCGAGAATATAAAGTCATCCTGTCTTATACCTCTCTGCAGTTGAATAGGTTTCGTGCTCTGGTTCTGTACTAGGGTAGCCATTGTAGCCTTACTGAGCAAACACTTCAGCACTTCGATATACCGACAGTCAACTTGGCACCGCTGATGGGACTGCAGCACTGTCCAAATTTTGACGGAATCAAAGGCTTTCTTATAGTTCATATACGCAACACAAATTGGCTGATTTTGTCTTTGCGCCTTTGGTCTTCTGTAAAATTTGCGGTAGGGTATATATGTGGGTCTATGGTGCTAAAGCCTTTTCGGAAACCGGCTTGTTCGGAAGGCTGGAAATCGTCGAGTTTGTGTGCGAGAGAGCGTTATCGCCTTTCATGAAGGACAAGACCACCGCACTTATGTTCCACGCCTCCGGAGTAGTGCCACCATAGAGGGCGGAATTAAAGAGCTTCTGAAGGACTTCTAGTACTCGTTTTCTACCCGCTTTCAGAAGATTTGCTGTAATTCCATTCTCGCCCGGTGACTTGCTGTTTTAAAGGTGCTGGAGAGCCATTCTAATTTCGCTCAGACTGATGTTCGGAATGTCATCGGAATAATGTCGGATATGACTTGCTCTAGGATCATTATTTACACTTGTGAGTGGCTTTAACGATAATGTGTACAGTTGCCTATAGAACACACAGTTTACCTGATAGTAAATGGATGCTATGAACCATAGAAATCTATGCATTTACGTGTTTTATTACCGATTTACCGATTTTAATATTATTATTATCAAACAGATAGTTGGGGAAAAGTTTCTTTCTATTTTATATACGTAGTCAAGTTTTCAAACTTTAATTACATTTAATTAAAATATGTAAGTGCCATTTTGTTCATTAACTTGTGCCCACGTTGTAGATAGTGACATAATCCCGATTCTGTAGAAATATTGGGGTTTTTAGTAAGAAAAAACGCGATAAGTAGTTTTGAGAGTCCTCTCTTGATATTAACCCAACACTACCCAATCAATTTAGAACAAGTAAAAATTTGAAAAAAATTGAAACTGGTAAAAATTTGAGAGTACAAGGTCAGGAATATATGCATTAACTCTTCCCAAGCAAGCTCTCTCAATTTTTGCCGAGTGGCCAAAGATGTGTGCGGTCTGACGTTACCAGGATAAAAGACCATTCCTTTTCTGTTTATCAATTCCGGCCGTTTTTTCTTAATTTCTTGTTTGAGTATCATTTGTTGTTGGCGGTAGATATCCGAATCCATGGTTTTGCCCATAGGTAAAAGCTCATAAAAAACGATGGCCTTTCAATCCCACTATACACACAGCATCACCTTAATCCGGGTTTCGCTATAGCATATATTCGCTGTGAAACTTGACTACCCTTTAACCATGATCTTTTTCGCACGTGCTTATCATAGGTGATCCACTTTTCATCACCAGTGATCAATCTTTTCAAAAATGGTTGGGTTTCAATAGAGAATCGCAAATGAGTACACGATTCATTAGGTATCTTTCAGTGAGCTCATGTGGTACCCAAATATCCGATCTCTATTGATGACTCTATTAAGTCTACTACACTTAATCTTCTCTCCAATATTCCTAAACCGCTGTGTTCTCCTTTTAATTTCAGTACAGTTACAGATGGTGACATAAAAAAATGCCTTTTATCTATTTCCACTAAAGCTATTGGCTATGACAATCTTTGTATGCAAATGATTAAACCTATCACTAATGAACTTGTCCCTATTATCACTCACATTATCTCTTCTTCGCTTGAGACGAGCTCCTTTCCGACTTGCTGGAAAAAAGCATTCGTCATTCCCCTTCCAAAAACTTCTAATCCTTCATCTTTATCCCAATTCCGCCCTATTTCCATTCTTCCGATCTTATCTAAAGTACTAGAAAATATAGTTCAGAGGCAACTATCTCAATTCCTAACTGTTCACAGCCTGCTGAGTCCTTTTCAATCTGGTTTTCGTCCAGGCCATAGCACAGTCAGCGCTCTGATTAAAGTGTCTGATGATATTCGCTGGGCCATGGACAAAAGACTTCTCACTGTTCTAACATTATTGGATTTCAGCAGTGCATTTAATTCCGTTGATTATGACATACTTCTTGGTATTCTTGCGTCCTTAAACATTTCTCCATCAGTTATCTCTTGGTTTAATTCTTACCTTAGGGGTCGCTCGCAGTGTGTCCGCCTTGTGGAGGATTTCTCCGAGTGGTGTGATCTTACGGCGGGTGTTCCTCAGGGTGGTGTTCTTTCCCCACTTCTTTTCTCTATTTTTATCAATGCTCTTACTACTGTTCTTTCCTCTCATTATCATCTCTATGCTGACGATTTGCAATTATACCGTCATTTCAAAGTCCAAGATATAGATGAGGCTATTAATAAGCTGAATGCTGATTTAAGTAGCATAAGCAGTTGGGCAAAATCGTTTGGTCTTCTTGTTAACCCTGCCAAATCCCAAGTAATGATTATCGGCAGCTCATATATGCTTAATTTATTAGATCGTTCGAAGATCCCTGCAGTAATGTATGATAATACTCAAATTCCATATACAGAGACCGCTAAGAATTTAGGTGTTATTTTTGATAATAATTTGTCTTGGGTCGCTCACATTAATATGGTTAGCAGAAAAGTGAACTACTCTTTTCAATCTCTCAAGCGTCTCCAGATGTTTTTACCGTTAAAAACTAAGATAACCTT
>DWHP01001293.1:0-16457 GCA_018247895.1 Parnassius honrathi
GCTTCGGAGCGAAACAAAGTGAATCAGTGTGATTAATTATTAGTGTCTTTTAAGTTTTAATTGGTGTTCGGCGATTAGTGTTAATTTTGGTAATTCAATCGGCAGTTTTATTGTCACGAACCTCAAGCTCGTAACAATAAGTTAGATAATTACGTCCCTGACTTACACTACTACTAGGTAGTACGACTTATTTCTTTACCACTTCACTCCACTTATCCTCAAGTGGACTGTAGATTCGTATGTGACTTCAATTTTATAAAAGTAGACAAGGAATATTCTGTTCCGTTCTATACATAACAGGGGGAAATAAAGTATTTTCGGATCTTTTTTCAATTAGTAAGAAAAATGGTTCCTTAGTTTCCTCTGTGCTTGCACGTACATTTATTTTATAGAATAAGGGTGACAAACGAGCGCACAGTCCACCTGATGGTAAGTGGATGCTGTGGCCCATATAAAGTTGTGAGAACCGCATAGGCTAGCAACGTTTATATTATCGAAACCAGTCGTAGAGTTATACATATACCCTCGATTATTTAAAAAAAAAGAAGTATAATTCCGCTTCCAGGTCCTTCAAAATAGTCACTGCCAAGGCAAAGTCAGAGTATATACGCAGAATTGGCAAGAAACTAGTTCGCCTTCTTTCTGGAACCCGAGCATTCTGGTCTCTCGCCAAGGCTGCCCAGGGGAATTTCTGTCAGCCATCTCTTCCATCTCTGCATAGAGAGGCGACTCACTGGCCCATGCCGAAGTTGAAAGCCGATCTGCTAGGCTCTTTCTTTGCGTTCATCTCGACTCTCGATGACGCGGGTAGTACGCCGCCGACCTTCCCGCGGTGTGAGTGCACCATGCCGGAAGTGCAGTTCACACAGCACTCGGTTGGCAAAGCACTCCTCTCCCTGAGCATCCACAAGTCGAGTGGGCCTGACGGAATCCCCCCATTTGTGCTGAGGACGTGTGCTCCAGATTTGGCACCGGTTTTAACGCGTCTTTTCCGGTACTCCTACTCCCTAGGCGTAGTCCCAAAATCATAGAAGACGGCTTTCGTCCACCCGATCACTAAAAAAGGCAACCGCTCAGACCCGTCCAACTACAGGCCCATCGCCATCACCTCCTTGTTCTCCAAAACAATGGAATCCATTGTAAACTGTCAGCTCATGAGGTACCTTGTAGATCACCATCCAAATAGTGATCGCCAATACGGTTTTCGTCGAGGTCGATCAGCTGATGATCTTCTGGTCTACCTGACTCCGTAGTCCAAGAGGGAGGCATTGGCTGTTAGTTTGCACATTGCGAAGGCTTTCGATCGGGTTTGGCACAAAGAGCTTCCCGAGAAATTGTGCAGTTGGATCACCAGCTTTTTACAGTATTAAATATTCCCATCTTGTGTTTCATTTCCCTCTGTTGCCTATGGGACGACGTGAAGTAGTGGATACACTTACACTGCCATTACACGATAGCACAGTAGTAGGCACTAGGCAAAGTAAAAATATATTTTGATACTACACAGCGCAACACTCATTTACGGCGCAATTGACTCATTCTGGTCACCAAGTGAAATTTTTCATTAATTTGTGGAATTGAGAAAACTGTAACAGATTGACAAGGTTTTTAATGGAAACAGGATACAGGATATATGAATATATTGATAAAATTTTGCTAAATTACAACATATTATTCATTCAAAATAATGTTGATCACAACAATTTTTTTATACAGTCTTATAGACTTTCAGACTATTTTTAGAGTGGTATAGTAAACGCTGTGTATTTTGTGATATATAAATTAAAAAAATTGTTGATTATTAAATATGATATTCACTTAAACAAAATACTGTTCACGGGGATTTTATTTTTGTTAAAAATGTATTAATTATGGGTTGATTTTTCATTGTTTCTTGGATGTTGGTTTTTGCCTCAGGTTTCAATTTTTTTGATTCCTTACTGTCTTGTTTAATTTTTTTCCGTTTTTCTGCACTGTGTTGGGCCTGTTCTACATCAGGCACGGTTTTTTTCTTTTTCAGTTTCTTTTTTTCTGTTTCCTCGGGTTCATTTGATGGTTGAAGTAATGGTGTTATGTCATTCATAATCATGGAGAATTTCTTGAAGTAATCCCATAATGCATCAACACATTTTTCTGGCTTATTACTATCAGCCGTTTCCCATAATATGCCATACATTCTAGGTTTTAATTTCTCTGTTGGCTTCTTTAATTCAGATTCAAATTCATCTTCCAAGTGTTTTAGTCTGGCTTTTTGTGTCTCTGGCGAAAGGGATAAGACATCGTCTTCATCCACTGTAGCTTCCTGA
Source organism: Parnassius honrathi (assembly GCA_018247895.1). Classification (NCBI taxonomy): domain Eukaryota; kingdom Metazoa; phylum Arthropoda; class Insecta; order Lepidoptera; family Papilionidae; genus Parnassius; species Parnassius honrathi. The sequence continues at coordinate 2,307 of DWHP01001293.1, forward strand.
AAAGGTTTTTGTTATCATATAACAATTATAACTGAATAATATGCCATTTACTGCATAGATATTGATGTTATATAATAAAATGTTATATAACACCAATATCAATGCTGTGAATGGTACTGTTAGTATTAAGGATATCCACTACCCACATCATTTTGTGGGTTTCGTAAGAGGCGGTAATGCAGTGGCTTAGCAATGAGTTGAAATGCTAAGTGCTGCAGGTTCAAATCCCACACGGAACAAGTATTTGTATAGTATACAAGTAATTTTATTTTTGTCAACAAAGTCGACTGCTTTTAAGGTTGCCTCATAGGAGCCATATTTGGCGAATGGCACTTGGCGAATGGGTTGGTAACCAGTTTTTATTATTTTTAGTTGTCATCAAGATGCTGCAGCCCATCTCCTATTTCAGTTGCCTCCTGTTAACTGTGACGACACCTACAGGATGATAAGGGCTAATTATTAAGTAAAAACGCTGGGAGCTGGGAGAAAAATGAACGATAAATCACATTTTAAATTCGTGAGTAGTTTTGGTTAGACGAGTTCAGAGACTCGTAACAATATCGAAAATCCAGTAATATTGATAATATCGTTTCATAAAAAGTTGAGCCTACCAGAGAAGGTTGCTTGAATAAAGACTTAAATTATCACTCTTGGGTTGCATTGGTAAGTGGAATTGGGAGTTGTAATTTCATAGAGTACGACTAAGTATTTTGGTGGTTTGATTTACATTAAATACCTTTTGATAAAAATATTAAAATATTTATTAATAACTTTTATGATGCATTCCTACACACATCACACTTGCACGTCATATACTTGAAAAACTTAATTCCTTTTTGTTGGCAGTTTAGTAAAAATTATAAGTTCATACCTCATCACTAAGATATCCATGCGGCACAAACACTTCATTATCAACTTCATATTCATCAGCATCTTGTTCATCCTCACTACCAGCAGCACTACCGTCAATACTTTCCCCTTCCTGCTCTTCTTCCCATTCTTCATCACTGTCCACTTCATAATCTAACAGCTTCTATGGATGAACAACAAATAATAAAAATAAAGATTGCCTTTAGTAAAAGTGTTACCATACAAATCAATTGATTGTTGCTTGATGGTATTGATCGATGTTTAAATGGATTGGTCGACATCTATAGAGCTGCTTGATAATTCGAGAACCCATCCCCATATTTTTTTTTAATACCTAGGTAAATCATATTTGTTTTCTATTGCCAAGTACTACTCAGACACACAGGTATATTAAAGATTTTAAATATATTTTTATAATTAACTATCTGGCTCTCGGCGTGTTGCCGCTGTAGAAGAAATAATTGTTTTAAATTTATAATACATTTATGGAAATTAAATAATGTATATCTTTCAAATAAATTTATCAGTACAATACGCGCGTCTCCCACTATAAGTTAAATATACTATGCCTATAACCTTAGCGCAAGTGCAAGCAATAGAGTTGATAAAGTTTTAGAGCAATCTGACGAATAGTATGGCAGTGCACAAAATATGAACACACAAACAAACATTATTTATTATAATAGCTATTCCTAGCGCGCATTGCAATGCCTTTTTTGTGTCAAAAACCTACGGGGATGCATGCTCACAACAAGTCACCAATGTATTGTCGTAATCAGATGAAAGGTGTGGCAGCACATAAAATACGAACTAATAAACATTAATTTTTATATATTAGATATAAATATATATCGGTAAGAATGTATATATTGATCTGTAATTCCTCAATATGACACTGCCAGCTTTTTTGAAGTACAAGGACAACACACTCCAGCTTTGAGCCTCCGATTAATGCCAATATTAAGGACAGATTTAACAGCTTCCGCAGGATTAAGTATCACTCTCAGAATCTCTACAGTTATTCCATTCCAAAACCACGTTTTGCTGATTGAAGGTATTAGGAACCCAGTCTAATCAGACTTATTTCACTTGTTGCAATGTAATTCAAATTTCGCAATTGCAGACTATTGAATTTTATTACTAATTATTAGATATCTACACATGGTAAAGTTATGTTGCAGCTATAATAATTGTAGCACGAATGGGTCAGTTCAACACAGTTCCATGCTCACAGGACCATGCTCTTATAGAATTCCAGAGTAAAATAGCAGCTTAATGCTGCTGCTGTATTTCATATGGCGAGTGTATAGAACCGATGACCCTTTTTACTGGTAATGAGGCATTCCATTTTAGTCTCCATGGATGACAACGAATCTCTATTTTGATTCTTAAGTGAGCTTAAATGTAGATGTCTATGGGCCACTGCATCCACTTACCATCAGGTTGACTGTATGCTCGTTTGGCACCCTTATTCTATAAAAAAAAGTTACGGTAATTTACCTGATCTTGTTCGAATGGTCGTCTTGGTTTAACAAATGTGCTTTTCTTTCGCCAAGTGCCCCAGTATGGTGGACGCCTATTTTCATGGAAGCTTAAAAGTTTCGGGCGTAGTTTTTCACGCACAGCGGTTTCACAATTCAATATTTCATCTGCATCATCTATTGGCGGTAAATCATCCTCTGTAATGCGAAATAAAAATAATTTTTAAATTATTCTTTACAATATAACCATTAGTGCGTCTGTTTGTGATTGTATTCTCAATGACTTATAAGATTTTTTTTTAAACTGACAAATGACCACCTATTGGTAAGTGGCTACAACAGTCCATGGACACCTGCGGCCAACTTCAAGGAAAGAAAAGCTGCATTGTCACCTCCGAGGATTGAGATGGAATGCCTCACAGCATGTTATTATACCCTGCACAAAAAAGGAGTCTACCACCTAAAACCGAATAACTGAGGCCATATTTAGACAATATATTATTTTGTCGACAATCATTTATAGTTAAGCAAGGATCCAATAGGTGACACTGGATTCGATAAATTCACAAGTGATCCCAAATTTTAGCAGCACTAGTGCGGATAAGGCAATGTCAATATAAGCCATGGAAAAGTCTGTTATATAAATGTAAAAGAAGCTCCTTGTTTTATAGGGTAAGGGTGACAAACAAGCACACAGTCCACCTGATGGTAAGTGGATGCTGTGGCCCATAGACGTCTACAGTTAAGCTCGCTTAAGAATAAGATGCAGATGTGTTTTCACCCTTGAGGAAAATGGTTCTTTGCCTAGAAGTTTACATGGTACAGCCATGCTGCAGATATATTAGTAGTATAGTTGTAGCATGGCACTTGTAGAAATGGTGAGTGTTGAGAACCGGGGACCCTTTTTCCTGAAAATAAGGCATTCCATCTTAGTCGAGGATAGATGTAGATGTCTAAGGGTCGCAGCAACCACTTACCACCAGGTGGACTGCGTGCTCGTTTGTCACCCCTATCCTATTAAAAAAGTCTAAGTGCATCAAATGCCGTGTTTCAGTGTCGAAGTTAAGAGAACCAGAATATTTACAGGCTAAGAAATGAAATCCTCAAAGGCACTCCATTACAATCCTTAAAGATGACCATTTTGTATAACAAACAACAGCATTATACAATAAATCTTAATTTAACCATAAGCTGTAAGAAAGAAAAGTAAGTGTAAGAAAAATTAGAAATTTTCGGCTGCATCAGCCACTTACTATCAGAGGACTAACCTAAATTTTGCTGGGGTTCAAACACAGAACTTTTAATTTAGTGAAGCCTAACTACTAAGGCAAGAGGCCGCAACTGTGTATTATATTTTAAGGCTTAAAAAAAGAACTTCATTAAAAAATGAATTTAAAACTAACCAACTATTATTACATCATCATCATTTTCTTTGTCACTGCATGGCCAAGTTTTTCCATCACTCATTGGTTTTCTGTCACCTCCTTTTAAGTTCTTTATATATAATGCCTTTTCAGGTATGTCTTGTTCTTTTAAAAAATTGTCTAATGCCTCCTTTTGCTCATCATTTATACTATTTCTAGTAGTGGGTGCTAATCTCATGTCAGCTTTTATAGTAAAACTGGATAACATGCAGTTTTTGCTGACTGGACCAACAGTGAGCTGGTCTTTTTCATTCTTCTGTTTCGGAACAAAGAAATTTACAAATGCCTCTGCTGCTTTTTTCTTTTTTTGCTCCTGTTCTAGTCGCTCTATCTCTTGAGCTTCTCTTTTTTTTCGTTTTTCTTCTTCCTTTGCTTCTTTTTCTTTCCTACGTATTTCCTCCTTTTCTTCCCTTTCTTTGCGCTTTTGTTCCTCTTTTTCTTCCCTTAATTCTGAAAAAGTTTAAAAGTATTGTAATAATTTCTGTTTTACAGATTTAACTACTGTGTATCATACAGTAATCCTACATATTGCCGTGCATTAGTGACACAGAAAATTCATTACCCAATTTTGATGCCATGGAAGTCAAATTTTCTGATAGGTGAACTTCTATACAACAGAAGAAACCCATGTCCAGCAATGGACTTTTACATCTACATGATAAAGAAGTGTTAAATTAAATACATACTTTTTTCTAGTTCTTTCTGACGTTCCTTCTCTTCTCTCTCTTTTCGTTTTTGCTCTTCTTTCTCCTCCTTTTCCTTTCTTTTTGCTTCCTCTTTCTCTTCCCGTTCTCGCCTTTTCTGGTCCTCTTTTTCTTGCTTTTGTTTTGCTCTTTCTTCTTTTTCCTGTTGTTTTTTCTTTTCGCGCTCTTGTTTTTCTTTTTCTCTTTCTTCTTTTTTCTTTGCCGATTCCAATTTCTTTTGTGCCTGTTTCCAAAACAGTTAATTTTAAATCATATTTTATCTTTTCAAGATATATTATAATTTATGTAACAATAGTGATTTATGTTTCCTGACCTATTGGTGAAAATGAGTCCTTTTGTCATAAGAACTACTAACAGTACACTATAATGAAAATTCCTTTGTGTTTGTCTTAGACACTCAGTTATATTTAGCATGCGTATATGTGAAAGTTTTAATACAGAATGTATTTATTATATAACCTTGTAAGTGACCAAATCTTGATAAACTGTGACAAAAAATATATAACACTAGTTGGATAGAAGTTTCAGTTATAATATATAGATAAATTACTCTCGATGCAAGCCCTTAAGTAAGTACTTTGTAACTTTAAATAAGTCTGTTGACAAGTTTCACTTTTACACTATTAGTCCTTCAAACGTGAGTTCATTATCACGCTTGTATCATGAATCCATTAATGGATCCTTTATGAATAACAGATTAAATTTAGTCAATCAATCTCAATTTTTTGATGTGTTTCTGATCACACTTATGCCCACAAATAAATTTTAGGTGTAGCTACTTTTGTAATGACCTTATTTTAGACGCTTTACAATTTCGATGTAAGTACAGGTACATTTTTCTTTATCATCATCACTACAACTGGAAAAGGTTAATACAACATTTAATGGAATAGATCTGTATCGATTTTGAGACAGGGAGGATTGCCAAGTAATCTTGGTTTTGAGACCAATTGGATATCATACCTGACACTGCTCCCCATCACCTATTTGAATAAAATACATCTGACATAACAAAGATTAAATTTCATATATCAGATGCCATGTTCTTTGGCACTTCACAGTAATGGCATATCCCAACCTCTTATGATACTTGTGGGAAAAATTAGGGCGAGAGATTTTCTTACACTGAGACCACATAGTACCAGACAGTTTAGTCTTTATCATGTTTATAATAAAATTTACTGTTTATACATCCGATACCTGGGCACAAATCTCTTCTAAAAACTAAATTAAACTCCTGTACAGGGGACCCATGACAGAATAAGAAGCTGTGAGTGAGTCATTATTTATGGTACCATTGTGTACATGTATTAGATCAGTACAAAGTGTAATTATACCAGAACTGATACTGACCGACTGTGGAGCCACAACAAACACATAAACAAAAAGATGGAATTACCATTATATATCTGTCACCAGCCAAATAATAAAAATGCTGCTTTATTTGAATTGACCCCACATTTAAACTAATACTGGCACCCTAATCTGAGACTGTTATGTTAATACTCCATCCATCTTACTTTCCAACTGCGCTTTCATGAAGTCCGAGGGAACGGGCCGGGGTTAAGTTAACCTCTAGTCTATTAGTAGTATTATTATTTGGTGATATTAAGATTTACATAGAATTCTCCCAGGAGCTAAAATTGTTTAAACATATTAAAACTAGATCCATAACTATGTTTTAATTATAATTTACAACAAGCAAAATATGTGCTTATTATAAGTTGTTTAAACCTGCCAGTAACAAACAAACATCAACTAAACTAACTCATTCCGTGGGTATTGTAGGACAGATGGACATACAACTAGGTATTTTGTATTTACACCAGATATTAAATTTCTAAACTAATGTCAAGAAGCAGTATCAAATGGATAAGCCTTATTGTATGGTTAAACTTACCTGTTTTGGAGTTAACGAAGCTGAATCGTTTAAAGACACATCTTGAGTTTTAGTGACTGAAGAGCTCCTCGTATTGTGTTTTGGAGTTGTATTAGCATCAGGAGATTCACAAATGCTTGATTGAGATTTATACAAATTTTCCTGCTCAGTCTTTGCTTTGTTCCGACTACTTCTTTTAGGTGTAACAGCTTTATTTTCTTGATCACTTTCTTTATCATTTTCATTAGAGACTGAATCCATTACACCATCTATGTTTTCTGTATCCTGTAAGTTTTCTTGAGTTACATTTGAAAGCTTTGAGGGTGATGAGTTATTTGATTTATTATTAACACAGGTGTCATTGTCTAAATTGGCAATACTACTATCTTTATTTGATATAGAATTATCACTTGAGTGAGTTTTTAAATTAGTATTGTTGGGAGAAACACCTGTAGCTGGAGGCTTATCACTGCTAACTGGATTATTATCCTCTTCTACGGAATCAACATCCATACAAACAGATTTATTTATTTCCTTAGTTTCATCCTCTATATCTTTACTGTTAGTAGATGTAGCTGTCTCTTTTTGCGGACTCTTTTTCTTTGTAGAGGATTTCGTTCTTTGAAGTTTTTTCTTCCAAGCTGTATCAACCAATTTAACGTAAGGATTAAGTTTAACATCTTCTTTTTGCAACTGTGGAGTATCTTTACTGTCATCATCACTTATTACTACCAATTCGTCACTGGTTGTTACTAAATCGTTTTCCTTTGTAACTTTCCCTATTTTTGTAATTGGTTCACATTCACTAGTAGATAGTTTTCTTTTCCTTGTGTTAGGACTTACTTTTTCTGGTAATACATCGCTTAAAATTTTAAAAGGCAGCCTAGCTTGTTTCAACTTTTTTTTAGAAGGCGTAACTTCAACATTTTCGGGAGACTTTAAAGTTTTCATTCTTAAATATTGGGCTAAACTGTATTTATACCACGTAACTTTTAAAGTTATTTATATTATTTTTTCACAGGTAAGTTCTCCTTTATACACAAAAACTAACATTTCAAACCACAGTTTTTTTACATGCTTCACTTTAGTTTGACAGAAATCATAAAACGCGGGAGTTTAACTTAACGTTCCGGTCAACTAAAACTAAATTTGATTGACACAATAAGTACTAAGGTGAGTGGTTTACTAATTTTTTTCAAAAAATTATTCTATGAATAGTTTTAACAATAGTTATTTATTTTATGATTTTTTCCTACTGATGGCGGCTCCTATTTGATTTGATTTTCATAAATTACTTTAAGTAGTTTAGTTGGAAATTGAAAAATAGCTACGTAAATAGGAACGGACACCTTTTTTTCATTTATTGCGCTATTGGCTACAAGGCCTTTAGCCAAAAATAACACGTCAAACGTTGAAATACATTGCAATTTTAGACTATTCAACCCAATGGACTCGCCTCGCATGATTATTCAAAAATCTTGTGCGTTTATAAAAACTGTTTACGGAATCGATTTTATCGTTACAAGAATCGTTTCCATCGTTGTAAGTGCTCTTTAAAAATGCTGATTTATGCGGTTAACGTGTGCAAAAAGAAGTCTTATACTTCTAACTTACAAAAATATGGAGTTACATTTCATATGTAAGTATTTTTATTTTGATATATGCTTTTTTTACTATAATCATTTAAAAGAATATCATAAATAATAATCGAGAACTATACCGATAAGATAATCGAGTACATAATATTTCATAAAAATCGTAGTGATAATCGAAACGTGACAGGCGGATTCCCCACGAGATTAGCTACGTATTTATTGTTTTAAAGTCAATACTTAGCAGTTACAAATTAGGTATAAAATTGGACACGCAAGCCCAACGGCACTCCTTACGAGACTAGTTTATATTAGCAACATATTATAAACAATAAAAGTGTAACGAGACTACTTAACTCTGCAGTGGTCGCACTTTATAAAATAACGTAAATGGTCGCGTGGATTACGTATGTAGTCCAATTTAAAATAAGAAGAAAACTTTAAAATGTAACATTTAGTCAACTGTTAATCATATTTAATAAACAAAAACCATTTATATATTGTTTATAATAATATAAATGGTTTTTGTTAATATGTTGTTTAGATTGGCTATCCCGTGCTTCAGAGGACTTGGTGAATAACGGCAAAGGCGAAACGTCCTGTAAATTGTGTAAAAGTGCTTTGCGTGCACATAAAACGGATTTGGAGAAACATGCAGAATCTAAAGTGTATACAGAACGAGAAAAAATGTTTGTATTCAGGGCGCAACCAAAATTATCGGCTTTTGGTACGTATTAAAATTTTTGAAATAAATAAAAATATACCCATTTGATTTTGTTGCTTACCTTTTCAAAATTTTTGTATTTCTAGGATATTTCAAAGGAGCAGGTACTGTAGAGAAAAGCAATGATATACAGACTACCGTTTACGTAGCTTTGCATAGTTCGATAAGAAGTGTGGATCATCTTGGGGAGATAGTGAAAAATATGGGCAAAGGCAGCCCATTAGAAAATATTCAGCTATCCAGAACAAAGTGTTCCAATATAATAAAAAATATATTAGGGCCAGCTCTACGTCAGCAACTGATTAGGGAAATAGGCAAACGCCCATATTCAATTATTCTCGATGAATCTACTGATGCGGCAACTGTGAAATATATGGCCGATATAGATGATTCAATTTCAATGATTGTATTATCATTCATAATTAAACAATATTACTCTTCCATATTTTCTTTACATTACACAGTTTTCTCTTATTTACAACTTCATTCTCAACATCCAAACAACTATATTAAAAACTATAATAAAAAAAAACTAACGTACAATCCTACTCCTACTACGTTTTACGTTACTACGTTTCTCTGAATAACTATACTTAGTTTTTGAGCAAGGAAAGAAACAGCCTTTTTATCACCAGCGGTATCGACCAGTCGCGGATAGTTTTTTTTACTAATATATATACTATAAATTTTTTTAAACCAAGGCAATATTTATAGACGCACGAACTCTTTAGATGACATCGTTCAAAGAACCGTGATGGGACAACATCGTATTAAAGTATACTCTATTATTTTAGAGTATTTTTATTACACAGTTTTTTTATTACAAGGTTATTTACCCGTTTAATATAAATATGGTATTAAGGGTAGATTCGACCACTACCATGTTACACCCGAGTACCGAACCCTCGAATAATTTTACTCAAATGTGTAGTAGCCAATACTGGGTATTGTTACTCTAGTGTTTATGAATCAATAACAGCAATAAAATTAGATAATTAGTTGTTGTCAGTGACTTTGGTTGTTAACAGATATGAGCAGAAAAGAACATCGACAAGTATTATAGACAAGAAACTCGACAACCCTATTGAATTTTATTTTTTATCACACCTCAGTAATAATAAAGACAAACATGTTAGTAATTACGATATTAAGATTAGTAGTAACTATTTGATAATAAAATACCTATACTATCAAAATAGTTTACTTTTTTTATATTAGTTGTAATTCACTTACCTGTGTGCGAGTTTTACAAATTACTCACACTATCATTATTACAAATACACATACAAATATTAAAACTTAATACTTTCATTTTTTTGTTTAAAAGTTTAAAATACAGAGATACAACAACACAAGAGACTTTGGCATATTATGTCAATTTTAGTTCCCGGTACGAACAATGGCAGCGCTTCAAATCAGCACAAACGTTTTGTAGGGTATTATGGCCAGTCCAGTGTGTAAGCATAGAGGTCAGTGTGCTGTTACTAATTTTTTTCTCCCTTTGCGCACTATTTCCATTCCAAAACCGTCCATCTCCATTCTAAATTTATGATTTAAACTACGTTGGAACTTGTATTTAAAAACTACTCCAATTTTTGAGCTATTTATATTAAATATGTAAGAGAGTGGTGCCTATCTAGATGGAATTTTAAGAAAAAAAAAAGAGACCTACCTCTTAGAAAAAGGTGTTTGGTGTACATTATCAGCAGTGGCTATAACACCTGCTAGATCAATGTGCCCTAGTGTTTAGTACAAAAAAACTTAATAACTGAAATCTAGCTTTACTATATCTAAGAGTAAAAGAATTATATACCATGCCAGTATACAAAAAACTATACCTACTAGGTTGGTACATAAAGTGCATAGTATGTACTTACTTAAATTGTACGGTTTGTTGTTTGAACCAAGGAGTGTATAACCAAATAGTATATAATCATTATGTCTATATATGTAATCACTGCTATTTATTTTGGACTTTATGAAACAAAATTAGACATTTTGATGGCATTTCATTAATTTGACGGCAATGGCGAAATACAAATTACGAATTAGGGACGTATCTAGTGGCTTACAAAAATTAAGAGATTTCCTACTTGGTAGGAAATATACTTTGCATGGGCGTTTTCCTCCTATGTTAGCTCCGAGGACCATACCTCCTCCGGACATTCCTCGTGGGCCCGACTACAAGTATTCCAAGCAATACTATTTTAAAAGGAATGCATTGGACTCTGTAAAACCTCCGGTAGTAGCACCCATTGCTGAAGGTCGGCCATTGGCAAAGGGCACGGAGGTCACAAATAATTTATCAAATGGTAAAGTTGAAAATGTAAGTACTATGACCTTTGACTATATGTATAAGGCCATTAAGTAGCAAAATTGAACATTTATGTGGGTTTTTATTCTATATCCAGGAGGATCCTTAGTCATAAGTTATGGTTGATGTATAAAGCTAGTAATCCTTTCAAAATATTCTATTAATACAATAAAATGATTTGTATCGCAATTAATATGAAGAAAAAGAAAAAGTTTGTAGGATAGCCTCGATCCAGTTCCAGTAGGACTAGGACCCCCTACAAAAAGTGCATTACAAGCGGTTTCCCTAGAATAATTGAAATACAGAGTTATTGGTTCTACAGTAGAACGAGTCAATACATTTTCATTGTAACATATTTTGTTTTTTGTATTATAAGTTCGTAAAGGTAAATTTGAGTATAAAATGAAGTATAAAAAGTAATTAAGATGGTAGGTATGGAAGGTAATAACTGCTAAAACTGACACCTTAATGGACGCCACACACGGTCAGTTCAACTGGTCATTCCAACTGATCAGTTCGAACTAAAACTGTTGATATTTTTAAAATATCGGATTTTCAATATAACTGATCAGTTGAAATAATCAGTTGAACTGACCTTGTGTGGTGACGATAACGTGGCTCACTTAAGAAAAAACTTATGAGAAACTAAAAAAAAGGTTCTATGGTTTAGTTAAGTTTTTATTATTAAATTTTTGCAAAAAGTCTCCACCACCAACGCACGGTGCGAAATCGGGGTTGTTAGGCAGATGATCCAAAAGTTTAAGCGGTGTGCTGTTCTGTTAGTCCCTTATTTTAAGTTTGTAGAATCCGTAGTACATCATCAGTAGTAAGATTTTTATGTTTACTCCGGTATTTTGTAAAAGCGTGAGTCGATCCAAAATATTCCTGCTGCTGCTGCGATCATAAAATAGCTGAAGTACACTTCAGATATTTTGTGGAGGCCACAGTAATTAAATGATAATAAAAAAAAATAAAAAAAGGGAGAGAAGACGCCACGAAACTGCAACGCTCCGCACTTAAAATTCGGGAAAGTGGGAAAAAGTGCTCGAATAACAGTGTTTTTGGTCCTAAAATTTGCGTCTGAACAAGTCCTACCTTTTGGTGTTTTCAAAAATAGCCGAACGATATTTTTTCGAACTTTTCCCCCAACCGCGATTTACCGTTTTTTACCTAAAAACTGTAAATCGCTTGTGGCGTACGATTTTTTGTTGTGACATAATATAGTTTTCTTTTTGGTGTCGTTTTGTGCGTCTTGTGATCTTCCAACTTCCCACCAAACATTGGAATTTCTGGAGTACGCATCTCCAAGTTTTGGGTGTTTTTACTAAGTCTACGTTATGCTACCAACTTCTTACAATATATTATGTGTGTTGAGTGAAAATGGCGCCGTCACAGGGCAAACCCCTCCCCCTCTCGGCCTCGGCCGAGGAGGTTAAAGACATAGATAATTTTTATATGGTGATAAGAAAACTTGCCTCTTGCATTAGTACCGCGGTAAACGAATAGAAGTGAGTGACCGCGGCTAACACGCGACTTATTAGCCAAGCTGCTGAAGATATTAGAACACGAGCCCTCCTTTCCATCAAGTCCATGGCCTTCTCTGGCACACCAACATCAAACAGCGAGTTAAAGGATGAGATCCTCTCATGTGTGAGCCAGTGTTAAAAAACTTGTCTCGGCCAAGAAACCCTCTTACGCACACAGCAGCGGCTCACGGGGCTTCAGCACCCGCTGGGTCAAGCGTCCCCTGCAGCTCCCCACCAGCGACTAAACCGGCGATCATAGTTAGCCCGACCATCGAGGTTAAGACACGCCAGGAGGCTGTGGAATTATTTAAGAAAAATATTAATTACCGCAATGCCAACTACGCACCGGCTCGTATTCAACCTGTGTCTAACAATAAGCTGCATGTCGAGTTCGACACGGAGACCCAGAGCAACGACGCCCTGACGAGGCTCGAGGGGTAAACTGAAATTAAGGCTCAACACGTACGGAAACTTAGACCCGTGGTCATATTAAAGGGCATCGCAAAGGACGTTCCAGCAGATGATCTTACAAAAATTATTAGACAACAAAATGAGGAAATTAGCGTAATTATTCATGATGATGGTGAGGGTCCAAGCTAAAATTCAAACGGGACAGTAAGAACAATAACCTTTATAACGTGGTTCTTCTAGCCGATCCTAAGATATACAACAAAATGTTAATAATGAGTCGTATTAGTATCAATTATCAGCGCGTCCATGTTGCTAGTTTCTCGCCGTTCCTCCAGTGCCACAGGTACCTGCAGTTCGGCCATACAAAACTAAGGTGCACTGTGGACCAAATCTCCTGCTCACATTGTGCTAGCACGGAGCACGATGTAAGCAAATGTCCTAACAAGGATAAGCCCAACAGTACAAAATGCACAAACTGCCACACACACAGTACGCGTTTCAACAACAAACCGGACACTAAACACGCGGCTAACTCCAATACCTGCCCACCTTTGCGAGCCATGAGGGAAAAGATAAATAACAAACATGACACTCTCAAACATACTCGAACATGACATTTCTATCCTGAACGCCGATGATCTGGATCTGGTCATCGACGAGTTAACCCATGTGATCCACTCTGCATGTCAGGTCAGCATGCATGTTAAAAGTCGGGGAACAAAGCCCAAGGCTCCTTGGTAAACGCAGGAGTTGGAGACCCTCAAGCGGGAGGTGATGGATTTACACCACTGCCTCTGGAACATATCTTAGAAATGAGGAAACAAAAAAGAAACTATACACCAACAAGATGCGTGAGGAGTCGACCAGGCATTTTCGTGAGTTTTGCGAATTGCAAACTAAGGAAAATGTCTGGTCACTCACGAACAGATTCCTCAAAAATGCCACCCCTGGGCGCCTACCAGTCACCCTCAATAGGAGCTCCACCTACACCACAGACAGCCAGGAGACTGCCAAGGTACTCCTTGACCACTTCTGCCCTGATGACTCACTAGACACCTTAACGCGACATCATGAGCTCAGATCAGAAATGACCAACCTTCTTCAGTCCCACGATGACCCTCTCTTCACCCAGGAGGAGGTATTAGAGTACTTAAAACAAATGAACCCCAAGAAGGCTCCCGGACTTGATAACTTCACATCCGACATATGTCTGCAATTTGCAACAG
>DWHP01001294.1:0-16452 GCA_018247895.1 Parnassius honrathi
TCCGTCGACCATTTTTGAGCCGTTTCTTCAACGCCGCAGCTCGCTTCTTCTTGCTGTTCCGGAGCTGTGTCCCACGCAGCCACCGCTCGCCGACTACGCGCGCGCACCAGCCTGAACTTTTATAGCCCAGTCTAAGAACGCAGCTACGAGAAGATATACACGGGTCTCACGACGGCAAATGGAGCGCACGTAATAGTTGTATTTTGATTTATCATTATTAGTCATAATGTATAAATTGTGATTGGCTAGGTAAATAAAAATTGTTACCATTGGTTAACTAACGACGTAACCAGACATATAAATATAGGCAGTGCTGACCAATATTCCATATTCGATTGCTCCATATTCGATACTGGATTCGCCTGCACATCAGTAAAATAGTTTTATTTCTCCGCCACTAAACCACTCGGAGTCAGTGAATTGTGGACCTCATTTCGCCACCATTACAAGACTATATCCTCTGCTTAATTCCCACCAAAGTTAATGCAAAAGAGGTAAGACGTGGGAAAAAATTAAACATACAAAAAGATTGACTACGCATGACTTGAAAAAAAATGTCCTAAAATGTATGCTTTTATATTTCATTTTAGATTTTCTTGTACTAACATGAGCCTAAATCTGTCTTATACGCAGATTAGGATATATTTGCTTCGTCTTAATTGAATTAGCTTTGTCTTACCTTCACACTCCATTAACAATTCGGTTAATGACAACAATAACAAATGAAACTGGCAATTTTTTTTCCTCAAATAACACAAAAATGTATGCAAACACGTTCTACATAACGCACAGAACATGTAAATTAGACATTAAACATATCTCATGTCGAAAAGTAGAAGAACAAAAACGTTCTCACATAATACTAGCGTAAAATTCAATGCCGCTATGTTTCGTACAGTGAGTGGAGAGAGCCGGAGACCCTTTTTACTGGAAACGAGGCATTCCATCTTAATCTTAGGGGTTTCAACGCATCTGCATTTTTTTAAAGCGGACAACATAGATCAATATGGGTTAGTAATTAATTCTAAAAGTAAGGGGTTAGTAGTACTATAATTATTATAACAATTTAATTTAAATAATTTACGAATTAGGACATTGTCCGCACATAGCTCCTTAATATAGGTGCATGTGGATCATCTGCCACCATTCTCAGGGTGCTGTTGTCACTCCCCCGTACGCGGCTTATCAGTGACGCCATTTTCTTACGCATGAGTGCCTGAAAACCTTCCGTTCTCGCCTGCGCAAACATTTTAGATGCACCGCAGAAACGAGGAAGTTTCAACATCATCCTGAAGATATTATTATATTGGATGTGAATGTTGTTTAACGATCCTTTGGAGTAGCTGATCCACAGACCGCTCGTGTACATGTTTTGACAAAATGCTATAACAAGCGTAATCTTCACTTCATCCGTACAACGAGCGAATCTACGGGCCAGCATGTTACCACGGACCGCCAAAGCCCTACGCTCCCGTTCTATGTCTAAATCGTCTCTAAGGTCGTCGGTAAGTATGTGGCCCAGATACTTAAATTGGAAAACTCTGTTCAGCTCCACTCCACCGAGGCAAATTGGAGGTATAAATTCGGGACACTTACCGGCGGCCTTAAAGACCATAAATTCGGTTTTTCTGACATTGTAGGCCAGACCATGCGACTTAGCATAGCTCTCACATACATTCAACATTTCTCTGATAGCACTCGTAGTGGGGCCCAGCAGCACCATGTCGTCCGCGTAACTAATGTTGTTTACATTAACACCACTCACCTTGCAGTCGACTCGCATGCTGCTGAGCTCCACTATGAGGTTATTTACATACAGGTTGAACAGCTTTGGAGACGACAGCTCACCTTGCCTTACTCTGCACTCTAAACTGTGTGACTTGAACAACTGGTCAGCCCATTTAACGTAATTTACTTGCTTTGTGTACCAATACCAAAAGAGATTTAGCACCGCCACCGGAACACCCCTGTCCTCCATCTTCCTCCAAAGCACATTTCTCTTCTCTCTCTTTCTTTTTTTGAAAAACGTTACCTCCACATTAGGATTTTTTCCCGTATCGTGGGGGCAGTTTACAAACATAAATTTCACAAGGACAAACATCCAGACCCTGAACAATCATTTGTAGGCCATACAAATACTTGTTCCGTGCGGGATTCGAACCCGCGACCCACAGCGCAGCCACTAATTGCTAAGCTACTGCGCCACGGAGTCGTCAGCGAAACCAGATCAAAGGCTTTGGAGAGGATCTAGAATGCAGGCGTACACCGGCGTCCTCCAGCTCGTATAATATTGGACAGTGTGCTTTAGGCTTAGTATTGCGCTTTCAGTGGATAGTCTGGGCCTAAACCCAAACTGTGCATCATTTAACTTCAGACACTTTTGCAAGCATGAATCAAGCAGACTGTCCAATACTTTGGCCACCGTGGTAGCAAGAGAAATAGAGCGGTAGTTTCCCTTATACGAGATATCACCTACCCTGTTTTTGACAATTGGAACCACAATAGTTTTCATTTGGTCCGGTGGTAGATATGAATGTTCAATGCATATATTGAACAATAGAGACAGGACCCTTGGCAGGTGTGACCCGTATGTTTTAGGTGTCGTATCCGGGAGATTTGCCTCTGCTCATCCGCTTGATTACATCCCTGACTTGACTAGCCGTAAACAATATCATAGGCTCATCCACCCACACGGCAGGCTCAGGCTCAGGCATCCCCCTGGAGGGGCCCAGCGGCGATCGTACCCTGAAATGTTCAATAAACAAGTTTGCAATTACCTCCGGGTCACTAATCCCATCTACTCTGACCGGCAGGCCAGGCTTAATCCACAGTTTACTAGTGGACTACCAAAATTTCCCAAAATTTTTATCTGCTCGCTGTTTCACTATTTTATCGATTTCGATTTGCTCTTGGTTATTTATGCACCATTTGAGTCTCTTTTTAAAAACCTTGCGTGACTCGCGCATCTACTCATATATTTCGCCTTCATCGCGTCTATTACATAAAACCCACATCTGAAATTTAAGCCTGGCCTCCCGATGAACATCCCTTACACCCACACCGGACTTTATTTCTGCGAGGCTTATCAATTTTTACGTCATTTGTTTTAATAGCCGCCATTTTAATGTACTTACAATTCGTTCATAGAAATTGTCGAGCAAACTTTTATGACAGGCGTTATCGCATGACCCGTGACTGCAACTGGTGAATTCGGAAGGAAAATCAATCTCTCGTAGCTCTTTATGACATAGCTCTTGGTACTTTCTTATCTGAGACTCACTTCTTTCTCGCCATGTAACCACACTGCTTTGCATGTCACGTGTCACCCGATTAGGCCTTACATTTTCTAAACTACATTCTAAGTAGATAGGCAGATGATCCGTTCCACATACATCTTCCACTATACCTACATCAGTGACAGTATGCCAGGCTGATAAGGAGACCACACAGTGGTCTAGCCACCTCCTACCACCATGACACTGGTCTAGAAAGGTATACGTTTTTGACCCTAGCATTTGTACATCTGCACATACCCAAGACTGATCCGTACAGAAACGACTTAGTTTGGTGTAGAAAAGTTCTTCGGGATGTGCGTTATAATCTCCTAATACGTACATATTCTCCACGTTGTTACTAGCTTCAATTGCACTTACTTCGCTTAGTATTTCTGTAAACTTAAGTCGAGACTTAAAACGCTTTCTGGTCTCACACATGTTTTCATACAAAACGCCAGATGTAGGTTTACCGTGTAGGATCCACATCTGGTAACAGATTCGAGCTTCATTATGTATCTCCCTTACATGCCTGTTCCACCTCGCTATATTTTTTCTTTTATTACAACGTACTTTATAACTATCCACTGCAGCTTCCTTTAATACGTTAACAGTAGAGCTAAATATAAAATATCAAAATGTGCTTTATGAACCGCATTACTACATATTTGATCAGCACAACATCTATATACCTCAGGAAGATCTATACTTAGTTTTTGCTTTTCTGTTAAAAACATCGTGCTAATAATTTATTCGTTCGCTGTTCTTTATTAACCCTGTTTTATTAAAGATACATTCGCAAGGAACTGATGACGTCATAATATTTCCATAACTTTGAAGCAGCTCATTAGGCAAGGGTATGTGAAGCAATGCGTTTTCCACCAAGTTAATGGGCAGGTCAATCTTCCATCCCTTGGAAATGCCGGTAGTAACGTCATTTAAGTAGGTATCCAGTTCTTTTGTAGCCTTCGACAATGGAGTACCTACATTATATTGCTGGCCAACCAGTTCGTTGAGAATACTCCAAGGAGAAAATTTGTCACCCTGTATTTCGACTACAGATGGCACTTTCCTACTATTTTTTAGAAATTTCAATAAGATTAGTAAAGAGATCTAGCACCGATTTGCGGGCTGTTCGTGCATCATGCGTATCTGCGAATACGGCTAGTTAATATCGTCGATCTAAATAAGTACACACAGAAAATTTACCGCTTTTTTCAATGTTCGAAAACCTTGTTATGAGCCCCGTGCGCAAACAGAAATTGCACGATTGTGAAAGTTCCGAAAGTCTTCGGCTAACAATTTGTCACACGCCGTGACCAAACAACGGGTTATAACATATAATCTTCTGCGCTTATCGATTGAGTTGCTTCATGAAAAGGCTTCAAAACTTTGCACAACTTATATATATATATCTATTCCTCATTAGAAATGATAGGTAGGTTCTTCTTTAAAACCGCTACTGTGGCTCTTATATATTGTTCCAATTCCGCATGGTATCTTGAACGATTAAGTTTAACGTATGCGCGTAACACCCGTAGTGATTCCATTTCAAGTTTACCACAGCTTTTTGAATATTGACTGCATTGTCCGTGACCATAAAATTAATTTTATCTTTTATTGACCACTGCTCGGTCAACTCTTGCAAAGCACGCAATATTTTCAGTAGTATGGGCATTTTCAAAATGGCGACAACCAAGCAACACTGTTTTGAGAACAATGTCCTCCGTTAAATAGTGACCAGTAACTGCCAAGTACGAGTCATTTATTCTGGATGTCCACTAATCAGCCATCAAGCAAATCTTTTCTACATTTGAGGAATTTAACTCATTTTTATTTTTTCCATTGCGTTTTTGTAGAGATTCCGTATCATAGAAATACATACATAATAGAACGGGAGAGTGAGCGAAGCCCGTGTAGCTAAAATGCCACTAACATGTCAATTCACACGTATAAATGTCAACACGAGATGTGTTTTGACGTTACAATCGTTTCCAAATTTCGCATGCAAATTATTTAGAAAATGCCAAATTGCACACTATTTACAAATAATTATGTATTAAAATTTAAACTTTTTTTTAATGATGATCTTGAACAGTAATCAAAAGTCTAGAATGTTTAAATTTACTAAGTCTGTCAACACAGCGAATCGGGTTTGTAGTAGTGATAATAAGACGTACTTGCTTAGATTATTGGTCGGCGTCGCCGACCCTCGTATAAAATAAGGTTGACAGCCATTCTATTGTGTATTATAGTATTCTATGACTGTAACATTATGGTGCTAGATTAGGATGTCAAATTTACAGCAGCATTAAGCTGCTATTTTATGCTGGTATTGTGTGAGAACGTGGTCTTTTCTCGGTCGGGCGGACACATTCGCGCTATAACCATAATATAGCTACGGCGTGGCATTTTGACGTATATTTCTTATTATATATATTATTGATCGATGAACAGAATGACCGCATGACAAACACTCAGGTGCCCAATTCACGAGTATTTATTATGAGAGCAGTAGAGGTTTCTACACTAACGACAAAAAAACCGATGTTATTTTATACGCGAAAATCGATTTGTCCTTTCCATTGAACTGAGTCAAAGAGATAACAATGATAATGGACCTTTGTAAAAGCCGGGGGATTTCCCAATCGTTTATTGACTGTTTTTACGTTTATTATTGACTCGTTGGTCTAGTGGCGTACTGGTAATCATGAGGGCCCGGGTTCAAATCCCAAGTCATGCCAAAATAAGTTTTATAGTTGTTCTGTTAAGAAATTCTTAGTATCAGACCGGAGTCAGGAAGTTGGCGCTGTTTCCTCTGCTTGCCTAGGAAACACGTAAATTCGTTGATCCTGCGCTTGATCCCTCTCTAGTCGTGTCGGATTACCGGCCCATCGGATTATGAAAATGAAGGAATAAAAGTACGTCTGTGCTTGTGCCCACACTCCTGCACTACATTTCTGTTCCGCGTAGATGCTAGCCTCCGTTAAAACTGGCCGCCTTGACCGTAATTCGATCTGAAAAACATTCCTTACATCAATAATAGCCCCACAGATGTTTTTTTAATGGAATAAGGGTGACAATAAACGGGCACACGGTCCACCTGATGATATGTAGGTTTCTGTGGCCCAAAGACGTCTGCATCTATGCTCAGTTAAGAATCAAAATACAGATGCGTTGTCACCCCTGAGGAATACTGGAAACGAGGCATGTTTCCAGTAAAACGGGTTTCTGGTTCAATACACTCACCGTACGAAATACAGCAGTAATAAGCTGCTATTTTACGCTGGTATTCTGTGAGAGCGTAGTCCTGACCGGTCGGGCCCATAGAATACTATAATACATATATAATAGAACGGGGAAGTGGGCGGAGCCCGTGTAGCCACTAAAATGCTGCAAAACCTTAGTTCACACATATAAATGTCAATACGAGATGTGTTTTGACGTTACAATCGTTTCCAAATTTCGAATGCAAATTATTTAGAAAATGCCAAATTGCACGCTATTAACAAAAAAATATGTATTAAAATCCGTTTGTCAACACAGCGAATCGGGTTTCTAGTAGATAATCCGACGTAATTGCCTGTATGTGTGCTCCCGGCGACGCCTTTACCTCGTACAAAATAAGGTTGACAGCCTTTCTATTGTGTATTATAGTATTCTATGGTCGGACCGACCCATTCGTATTACAACCACAATATAGCCGCAACGTAGCTCTACAACGTAAAAAATGGAACTCGAAAATTGAATGAAAGATGGAATTACTCCTAACACGAACATTTGAGCTTGATTTGATTGGTTAATAGCATTATTAGTATTTTTTTAAACCATGATAATTTAACTACATAAGTAGCGTATCTTCCTAACGTTATTGAACGTTATGAGCACACTTTAGGATCTACACAATTTTGCGGACTTTTTTATTTATTTTTTTACTTATTATAAGCCAGTTCTTGACCATAATGCCATCAGGTGGTAAGTGAGGATGGATCCCTAGATATGTGGTAAATCGCACTGTTATAGCTTAACAAAGCCTATATTCACTGTTGCCTTGAAGACGCCCAGATTGTATTCGTACGGAGACAGACGCCGAAGAATTATTCCATTCTTTTGCTGTACACATTACAAAAGAAGAAGAAAAACCATTTGGTTCTAAAGTGTGGAATATCGACAACAAGAGGGTGAAGACCGGTCGGCCGTCTGACCTAAAGCATGTGTTATTCTCTACTGTTTTTCTTTCCAAAATGCCTCCTATAGAATACTGAAAGGCTGGCTACACCGCGCCTGTGCTCGGGACTGATAGGATTTATTTTATCATATTTTTATGTAACGTATTTAACTTATTTTTAATTTCCGACGTTTCGGGAGCTTTACAGTGCCCATGGTCACACGAGAGCCTGAGATCTTTGACGTCCCGATGTTATAGTTAGCCCGGCTATCTTCAGCTTTTGAATGTTTATTATCGATCCGATCTACCTTACGAACGAGCTTACACTATCTTGAAGTCTTGCAACGGCTATCCTTGGGTTTGCATTTAATTGTGTTAATAATAATAGGTTCCCAAGCGTGTTCCTTAATTTCAATAGCATCGCGAATCGTACTTGGTACTTGATGTTTTTGAGGGGATCTGAGGTATATTAATCTGATGTAATGGCTGGGACATTCTTAAACATGTTCACAAATTTTCTGAAACGCCAGGATTCAAATATAAGTGTAACTAAACGCGATCCGTAAAATTTGGGTTTTTTATAAACAGCACATTAATCTAAACGACTATAATTTATACATATTGAAGGTTTAATGACTTCAATCATTATATGATGAGATTGTAACAATTGCGCAGTTCGTGACGATCGCTACAAGCAGCAGTATTAAAATCACATTTATCTTTAAAACAATTTATCTACTTAGAAATATAAATTATAATTATTTTAAAAGTAAATTAATTTATAAAAATAGCGTAATTAACTAATAAAAATAGCGGTAAAATAGTAAACAGTATCAAAGTTCACAAGTGATTACACAGAAGAATTGAGTGTTAGTAATTTGGCGGGAAAATTATACGTTTTCAAATATTTTCAAACACAAGTATTGATGAAACGCCAATCATAAATTACTGTTTCACTGTGCTATTTCTATAATCGTTTGACACAAAGAACAACTGCAATACCAGGTAAATGTAACTATTTCTTCAACTTCTACTATCACAGCCTAACAAAGTCTACTACTGAACATAGGATGCTTATCCTCCATAGATTGTCTCATAATTAATTGGTTGAATCAGGCGTTACTTTGAGGAAGTTCATTATAATAAAGATATTAAAATTTAATTCGCAACTATCCGCTCACTTAAATACAATGATGTGTGTTACCTGGATTAGAGAGCACCAGAGTAGAGTTTATATCTCCTGAGGATATAAGGAGGAGGTGTCATATTATCGTCGATGGTGTGTCTTTCCTGGAATAGTGGTGTTGGAAGTAGTGGTGCCGTGAGTAGTGGTGCCGGGAGTAGTGGTGACGGAATTGGTGCACGTAATTGAGGGAGGGCGGGAGTTGCTCTTTAATCCAGGTAAGACACGTCATTGTATTTAAGTGAGCGGATGGTTGCGAACAAAATTTTAATATCTATATTGTCTCATAATTGCTCTGCCATGTTGGCGATAATCGCCATGCTTTGCAAGCGGGTTGGCAACTGCACGTTCTAATTTTTTAGTAGTTATTGTTTGCGCCCGATTTGAGCGGGGAACTGTTACTGAACTGGATTGCTATGGGCCCCAATCCAGTCGACCTTCGTTTGGGCAACTCAGGGCCGTAACAGTTATCATGAAGACGCTGCTACCCGTCTCCTGCCTGTTTCCCTCTGTCGTGTCTTACGACACCCACGGGACGATGTGGAGTAGTGGATATTCTTAACCGCCAATACACAGTGACCCATTCCTAAGGTTGAAATCAAATAATTTGCCTGTCCTTGGTTCCGAAAGTTACCTTCGAATATAAATGTAATTATACAATTTATTGACTCACATCAGAAACAGAAACTTTTTATTCAATATAGATTATAAATAATACTTACTGAAACTTACTTTAATAGCTTGGTAGCGATCACCGTTCCCAGGGGTTATTATCACCTCCATAAATTTCTTAATATTATAATAACCCTTTATATACAAAGTTAGTTTCGTTAAGTAAATTTTTCGAACTTTATGTAGGTCAAACCGTATATTTTCTGGGATTTTATTGTAAACGCGTATACATCGCCCCAACAACGAATTACTAATTCGGTGGAGCTTGTGTCTATTCCTGGTATTTACAGAACGTATTTTTATAAAACTACTTCTATTTTTGCGTACGTACATTACATTTTCATAAAAGTATTGAGAAGCTAAATTTAATACATTAATTTCTTAAAATTTTTTCCGAGCGACTCTTTAGGTTTTAAACCATAGACCGCTCTAATGGCCCTCTTCTGTAAAAGAAGTACAATTTCAGTATCAGTCGCGTGTCCCTATAGCAAATACAACACCATGCTATGGAAATAGATAAGGTAAACTAATCTAGCTGTTTCAACACTGTTAAGACTTCTAATATTTTTACAACAAATGCTGCAGAACTAAGTTTGCTTGCTAGTTTTGATATATGGGAGCCCAATTGAAGCTTTTTTTTATAGGATAGGGTGACAAACGAGCACACAGTCCATCTGATGGTAAACGGTCGCTGTGGCCCATAGACATCTACATCTATTCTCGATTACGAATCAAAATGCAGATGCGTTGTCACCCGTGAGGACTGAGGTGGAATGTCTCGTTTCCAGTAAAAAGCGTCTCCAATTCTCTACACTCACCATACGAAACACAGCAGCATTAAGCTACTATTTGACGCTGGTATTCCGTGAGAGCGTTTCCCTCCCCGGTCGAGCAGACTCATTCGTGTTACAACTGTACTACTAATATAACTGCAGCATGGCCCAGTGTGATTCCACGAAAAATGGTGGTATCATCAAGACTCAGCTCCTCCCCATTTAAATTACTGCTACGAGCTTGGGGTTCGTGACAATAAAAACTGCCGATTGAATTACCAAAATTGACACTTTTACTGGACACCAATTATAACCTAAAACACACAAATAATGAAACACAATTTGAAGTTATATCGCTTCAAAGTACACGCATGATCGCTAATTCAATACTGACTCGGTCCCGTTATCTACTGGCCTTATATAGGCCCTCTTCTACTCAAACATCTAGAATGTTCGAGTACATACCGGTCCCGACTGACTAGGTGTAGAAAGTTCTAGTATGGAATTCTCCAGAAGGATTAGTTCTGCTACTCGATACTAGATGGCACCAGTGCCATGTACCAGGCATTAATTATGCCGCGCAACATTACATTAGTACTAACATGTTTGACGTTCGGAGTTATGAATTTTATAAATTGTTTTAGTGTCTTTTATATGCAAATTCTTAACATTAAACCAATTTACTAATTTAGGTATAGCATTATTTACTTCGCTATAATTTAGTAACTGTCGTTTTAATTTTAAGATGAATGAAGCGTCATTAGCAAATAATACTATATCATGGTTATTCCTTACTATTTAAGGTAAGTCATTAACATATACAAGAAACACAAAGTGGCCGAGAATTGAGCCCTGACAATTATTTGCGTTCTGTTACCCAAATATGAAATAATTAATTTAAGAGCATCACTTCTTACACCGTAGTGTTGAAGTTGATTCTTTGATTGAAGATTAATGTTTCATGGTCGAACAATCGAAGGCTTTGAATAGGTCACAGAATATACCCAAAGCATGCTGTGAATTCTCCCATGCATTGAAGATATATTTTATCATATAAACACCAGCATCACTTGTAGAGCCCTTTGTAAAACCGAATTGATTTTTATGTAGTAAATTATTTACATTAAAAAAGTTTAACATTTGATTAAGAATAATTTTTTCATAAATTATACTAATTACTGGCAGTGCAGAAATAGGTCTAAAACTGACGAGGTCCAATGTACTACCAGATTTAAATAAAGGTATTACTTTACTATACTTCATTAAATCAGGAAACACACAAAAATGATATATAGTTGTGATGCGATTGTATCTATTATAGACGTAATAACTTTAACGGAAATCCCCTACAGATCTACGGTTTTCTTAATATCAATTGTTTTAAAATACTTTATACATCTTTTGATGATACTTTATGAAAAGTAAAATTATTTGTACACGCATTTACATTTTGTTTAAGTATTGTTTCGGCTTCTCCCTTGAGTCTCATTAGTTGTTGGCAGTAAGGATCCGAATCGATGGTTTTTGCCCGGCGCTCATGATAAACGGAGCCATTCCAATCCCACCGTACACATAGCACAACGTTATTGTGTGTTAATCTGGTTTTCGATACAGCCTGTGGACTACCCCTTGACTATGATCTTTTTCGCACCTTCTTGTCGCAGGTGGTCAACTTTTCATTACCAGTGATCCATCTTTACTAAAATGGTTCGATTTCATTACATTTCAATAGAGAATTGCAAATGAATACACGATTCATTAGTTTTCTTTCAGGGAGCTCGTGTGGTACCTAAATATCGAACTTTTTGTAAGGCCAAACCTTTTCAAACGGGTCAAAACTATTTCGTGGTTTTCAGAACGAGCTGCATCTTTGATATCAAAACTTCCGAACTGAAAACTCCTGAACCAACTTTGTGCTACTTGCGCTACGTTAGGTCCATAAACGTCATAAAAACTTTTTTGCGGCTTGAGTCGTAATACGTTTTACCCTTTTTTGTACTAAAACTTCAGAATGTATCGAATTTCTTCATTAGATTTACCCATTTCGGCGAACAGAAAAACAATTGAAAAATGGCGGGAAAGTGTTTTTTACCTTTTATTTCTTCTTTTTTCCTAATGTCCTATATGTATTGATATTAAAACCAGCCAGATACAAACAGTACAACCAAATAAGATATTTTTTCAATTTTATACCAACAAAATACAAAGAAATATTTTCACCGACCAATTATAATAATTATATAGTTTTAAAAAAACCCTATTTTAAATATGATGAAAACAGCGTAACCTTACGCTAGGAATTTGGTGCCCTATAGACACCTATGATTATGGTATATAACTGCCTCGTTGGTCTAGTGATCATAATTGCGACTGCTGATCAACTGCTATCCGGGTTTAAATTTCTAGCCGGGCCAAAATTAATTATTGGGTTTTCCTGTCAATTCTCAGCAGCAGCCCGGGCTCAAGAAGTTAGAGGGTATTCGCCCCTAGTTCATCAGTATCTATATAGTTAGAGATGTCGATGCGGGAGAGACACGAATATATAACCATATACATATATATATGTCTCTCCCGCGTCGACGTATCTGCCACCGCCACGCAGATAAAAATTAATATTTTGATAAAAACTAGAAATTGATATTGATTGAAAAAATTGATAAAAACTATATGTTATCCTTAGAAGGTAGACATAATGTTAAGGACTTGTTTTCATCATCATTATTATAGACCTTCACAAGTCCACTGGTGAACATAGGCCTCCACTAAGGTCCTGAGCCACCCGCATCCAACGACTTCATCTAGTGGAGAGACGCCCTACAATTCGCCTGCCAGTACGAGGCTGCCACTCGAGAACCTTTCTTCCCCACCGGTTATCGGTTCGTCGAGCTATATGACAGGCTCATTGCTATTTCAGCTTACTAATCCGTTGAGCTATGTCGGTCACGCTAGATAAACTAGATAAACGCTGAGCGACTTTGAGCTTCATCAGACGACCAGCAGTGAAGAACCACGTCTCAGATCCATAGGTCATCACTGGCAATACGCACTGGTTGTACAGTCTATTTTTGACGTTTTGAAGTATGACGAGAAGATGTGTCGTAATCTTCGGAACACTGCTCAGTCGAGTTGAATCCGTCGATTGACCTCTCGGTCGAAGTTGGGCTTACCTAGTCGGACTATTTGTCCCAGATAGACGTACTCGTCAACAATTTTGAGCTTATAAGTCCCAAAAACTACCGGTATAGATCTGACCTGGACATTAAACATGAATTTTGTTTAGTCCATGTTCAAGACCTATCCGTTGGAAGACACTATTGAGGTCATTGAGCATAATGCTTAGGCTGTCTTGCGTAAGAACTATATTGTTGGAAAATCGAAGGTGGGTGATGTACTCGCCATTGACGTCAATGCTGTATCCTTTCCAGTCCAATAGCTTGAAAACGTCTTCCAATGCAGCGGTAAAGAGTTTCGAGGATATTACGTAAACCTGTCTTACGCGTCTCTGCGGTTGAATAAGTTTCGTACTCTGGTTCTGTACTCGGATAGCCAACGTAGCCCTACTGTACAAACATTTCAGTACTTCGATATACCGACAGCCAACTTGGCACCGCTCAAGGGACTGTAGCACCGCCCAAATTTCGACGGAATCAAAGGCTCTCTCGTAGTCTACATACGCAAGACTAAGTGGCTTCGGGCTTCTGTAAACTTCCGCCGAAGGCTATGTATGTGGTGTATAGTGCTAGCAACTTATCGGAAATCGCCTTGTTCGGGAGGGTTCAGGAGGCTGGCTTTTAGAGGTTATATATGCATATTCATAATGTATAGCCTATGTTCATCTCTAGACACTTTCCGTATTTTTACAGAAGGTGACAAACTAGCATACAGCTCACCTGGCGGTAAGTGGATACTGTGGTTCATAGACAACCACATCCATCCTCAATAAAGCATCAAAATGCAAATTCGTTGTAACCCCTGAGCATTCAGATGAAATGCCTCGCATCCAGTAAAAGGGGTATCCGATTCTCTACACTCATCATACGAAACACAACGGCATTAAGCTTCTTCCCAGGCCCAGTCGACCCATTCGTGCTGCAGCTGTAAATACTGCAACATGGTTCCATCACTATAATAGCTTTCAAATGATGCACACATTTTTCAAATAAGTACAATGGTTCCGGAGATTACCCTCCACCTATACACAAACTCACAAAGTTCGCACTCTCTCTTTATAATTTACGTGGTATTTATTTACGTGGTAGAGCCACGCTGCAGCTATATCACAGTTATAGCACGAATGTGTCGGCTGGACTGGGGTAGGATCACGCTCTTACAGAATACCGGCGTAAAATTGTAGCTTGATGCTGTTCTGATAAGTATAGGGAGTCTAGAGCACTGGAGACCCTTTTGGTGAAAATGAGGCATTCGACCTTAGGCCTCAGGGGCCTTACGCGTCTACAATTTGGTTCTTAAATCGAGGAAAAATGTAGATGTCTTTGGGCCACAGCCCACAGAATCCACTTACCAAACAGTGTCCTTTTCTTTTGTTACCCATATTCTATAAAAAAATATAAGTGTAGACAAAAACCTCAATTTTCTGTCATCGGCCTTAGAGATAGTTAGTTCGAGTAGGTACCATTGAATCTATTGTACTCACGTACTGGGGCAGATATATCAAACGAACAAAATGCACGCTACTTTATAAAGTCGCGCATACGCGATTATGGTTTTTGTCATCATAAACTACACGCAGCAGTATGATCAGAATGT
Organism: Parnassius honrathi; assembly: GCA_018247895.1. Lineage (NCBI taxonomy): Eukaryota > Metazoa > Arthropoda > Insecta > Lepidoptera > Papilionidae > Parnassius > Parnassius honrathi. Next base: position 14,836 of record DWHP01001294.1, read on the forward strand.
AATCATCGTTTATTTCGATTGTATTGTTAACTGTAACGAGTACAATTTGTCATTTATTTTGCATATTTTTCTAGTTTTATACGATTTTATATAATATCATGTCACAATTACCTTTTAATAATATTTTTATTTGAATGTTTGAAAATGTTGATATCGAGTTACTAGTACATTTAGTCTTTGTTTGTTCAAAATCAGTTCATTCGAACGACGTACGAAATATAGGTACCTACTAATTTGTTCAATGGTGGTGTTGAGTCATTAAGTGAATTTTAGTCTAATCTCAGAAGTCGTTAGTAAATTATGTTTAGTTATGTAAAACACGATATACAAAAGAATAATTACAAATTACACATTAGATCAAAAATATTAAAGTAATATCCATATCGGTTAGATAAAGTAAAAGTAGTATTCTTTGGTGAGCAGGTGATAATAGCGCAATTTTTTTTCGACAACAATTAAAAGAAAGGAACTTCCTAATTCGACTGTATTTTTTATGTGTTACCTCAGAACTTTTTTCTAGGTGAATTGATTTTGATAATTCTTTTTTTATTTACAAGCTGATGATTCTCACACAATCCCATACAAATTGATCAAGATCTGACCGGTAGTTTTTGAGTTATTCTTAATAATGCGTATTTAATTGACTTCAACTACACTGATAACATTCTCATTTTTTTTAATATTGAAGTCGGTTGTACGAAATTTTTAATTTTACCACTCACTATCACATTATTACAAATTAATGAGACATTTTCATTTAATTGTTAATAATCTTTTTTTTACTACGGTTGTACACATTTTTTTCCGAATATGAAACCTGACTGAATTGAACTCTAATTTTGAATGATACTTTTATTTTGCATTGATATTATGACAGCTTGTTTAAAAATACTTTTAGTATTCTGACCTTAGAGTATAGCTCTATAGGCAAGCTATAAGCTATATATTATGCTAAGCGTAATCTGGTGTTCTATAGATGCCAATATTTAGATGAAGGGGTTGAATAATGATGCGCCATGCTTATTCATTTATTAAATATATTTGCCTAAAACATGGACAAATAAGGATGGTACAATTCTTAAAGCACGCCATGGCATGTATGCTATGTGATTGTAAATAGCATGCAAATTTACTTAGACAGAAATGAACATTTCTAATCAATTCTAATCCAATTCAAAACAGTCGGACAAAATTAACTAATTAATATTCCTTAATGAGAGATAAATTATTAAGAAGTATTTTTTATGTTATCTTTGTGCATATCTACGTTACTTAGTTTTTAAATATAATATTGAACGGACACGACATAAACGGTGTTATAATCATCCACGCACTTGATCGATTTCATGATGAAATTACTCCGTACCATGATAAAAATATCGGCACTATTATTGTTTGAGTTGTAACACTGGTGTAGTTTATAAAAGCTAGAGAGAGAGAGAGAGAGAGAGAGAGAGAAAGAGAGAGAAAGAAAACTCATAAGACGTTCTACGAGAACGAAGCAGCAAGCAACTAGTTTACAAATATATTTATTTAGATTAAAACAAAGATCATGTTTAACGTCCATGTCACACCTATGCCGGTAGTGGTTGGGAGCACAAAGCTCGAAGTTGTTGA
>DWHP01001295.1:0-16451 GCA_018247895.1 Parnassius honrathi
CATTAATGGAGTGTAACTAGTTTAACAAAAAATATGTATTTACTTTAAATTATTATTTCCGTACACGTTCGCTCGCTTCGATTTTGCACAAAGAGGAAATGTTAGTAACGTGGTATGAATAAAAAAATCCTATATTCCTTACCAAAAACCCCATTTCCACACTTTATAAACGAGAACTTGGTAAATTGATATTTTGAGAAATAATTTCTTTCGTGTACGCGCAGTGCTATAATAGCTTTAGCAGAATTAAAATTTTATACCAATGTGTATTTTCAATTAGTGCAGCCTTTTGTTTTGAATCCATAAAGTATGTAGTTACATCTGACATTGTTCTAAAACTTTGAAAACTTAAAATTTTTGCAGCATGTGTTTTACAATTACAAGTAGTCTCAGTTTTATTTAAAAATAAGGCATTTTATTAAATATCTAAGTTTAACGTGATAAACTGATAAATGACGGGACAATCATTGAATAATAGTAATATGCATAGTGTCACCAACTCGTCTGTTCAAGTGGACAAAATTGGAACTAAGGCCGCCATTTTATAAATGACATTTCGCTGTAAGCTATTATTTATTCTATAGAATACTATAATACACAATAGAATGGCCATCAAACTTATTTTGTACAAGGATTGGCGTCACCGGGAGCACACATATAAGCAATTACGTGCATTATCAGTTATCACTACTACAAACATATTTTAGACTTTTGATTAATGTTTTTGACACATAAATATTTCTTTATTTTTGCTCCTAATATTAATAGTTTCGACTTTTTGGTTGTAAAATATGTCCCCTTTATTTAAATTTCATTTCCTGCTGTTCTTTCGACACGTATTGCACAATTTGCCATTTTTTAAATAATTTGTATGCTGTGACACGAAAATTGGAAACGATAGATTGTGTTGACATTTATACGTGTGAATTGACATGTTAGTGGCTACACGGACTCCGCCCACTACGCCGTTCTATTGTGTATGTGTTATAGTACTCTATGATTTGTTCTGTGCTGTGGAGATTTGTAAAAAGTGCAAATAAATATGTATATGTAGTCACCTATTCCCTCAGTAAATTTCTTAAGTGGCAGTAATAAGCTCGTCACTAGCGACTCTGTCAACTGAACGGTAAAGTTGGTGACACTGTATAAAAGAAGATAATTTCGAGGGTCAAATTAATGATACAAAATGTAGGATAAAAGTTATTATGATTAAGGTACTAACTTAACTATTTATTCGTAAACAGATTTACTATACGATATGTAATACACAAAATAATAAACGCTAAAATACTATACGGATTACAGTACTAGTACTATTAAAACTACGTATAGTAGAGCTGATTAGGTGAACGTAGCTAATATTTTGCGAATTTAATTTCACTAATTATAAGTTACATAGCAACTCAATTGCTTTTGAATCTTGACAATAATAATAAATATAAGAAAATTGTGAATATATTTATGAAAATTAATATCGACAGTAAATTTCCCAATTTCTCTATATAAAAGTAACTGCGTATGCATGTCGAAACATTAGGACAATAACTATCGTTTAGGAAAAATTGTTTTCGGAAATTTTATCTATTAGAATTAAAATGAATTTTAGATTTGAAATCATTTTACACTACGTAGACGGTAGACGTTGGAGCACGGTTTTGTTAATTTTAAGAATTTTACTAGAGATTATTGTGGAATTTTAATAATTAAGACGTTTGGTAATGTGCAAATTAAAATTGTCTGATTCGCGGTTTGACGTCTTAAGCGCTATCTAACGCTAACAACAATGAGTGCAGTGTTTTAAGATTAACCTACTAAACTTAATTAAATCTATCACTTAGGGGATTCCAGTTTAATGTAACTATGCTGTGAATAGTTCTAAAGCGTTTTTACTTGCTATTTTATATCTGTTAATGAATTATAATAATTAATCATTTTATCTTCAACAATAGTGGTCAGTAACAAAATTATTAAGTAAATAAATATCACAGTTGCCAGGCGTAAAAATAATTGGCCATAAATTATAAATCCAGGAAATTTTACAATATATTTTCGATCAAGTCGTATATATATACTTAACCAATACAAAATATGTCATATTATGTAACACTACAGTATTTTTTAAATTGTATTTGTAAAAGGCCTATCAATTGTTTAATTGATCAAACTGTTTTGTCGTTTTGTGTGCTTGTGACAATTCGATGGTGGTACACAGTCTAAAATTTTAATATGATTTATGGATATATTTTTTTGCCATTTTGGCAGCTCATTTCAAACTTTTTTATTAATTTATATTATCATGCAGTTTAGTGAATTTTTATCAAAAATAATAAAACGCTGCTCAATTCAATATTCGAAAAATATAATTAAAACAAAGGGAAAATGTCGTTTCAACTGCGCACAATGTGATAAATAATGACCAAATAATTTAAAAACTGCACAACTTTAAGCACGTCTAAAAGGTTCGACCTTCGGGTCAACTGATCAATAAATGAAAAAAAATATCAACTGATCATCGTGTTATAAATATGGTACATACCCTGAGCCAAAGAACAATAATCACTACGTTATTGAGCTGTCAGTCGATAGTTGTTCGTTTTACTAATAAAATTCAAATTCAAAGGTGTTTATTTCCATAGAATTTTTCAGGGTTTGTTCATGTTAAGCAGTGATGTTACGTAATTATTAATGTATGCAAACCGCACCTACAAAATGTGTGAAAAGTAACAAAAAAATAAATTGAAAAATATAGCATGTCTACAAAGTTGGAGGTCATTACGATCCAGTTGTATATTTCGAAAATCCTACAATACTGTAGGATTAATTTCATTTCATTAAATTCATTAGGAAAATGAGTATCATATATAATTGCTATCGTGTTTAAAGTTAAGGGTTTAATAAGCAATCGATTTGTGTTTTTTTTTTAATTTTCATCGATAAATTTTCGAGTAAGTATGCGAACTTTACATTCCCATAGACTTTTGTCATACAACTAAACAGTCGCTCGATTAAACATAGTATTAGTGCGCTTATTATAAGCAAACATTTTATGTAACCAAATTAAAGCGTATTTTATGCATTAGCGTGTGTTTATTGTTAAGAAGTTTTATAAATATTTAATAAATTATTTATACATCCACTAGGAAAATATAAAATAACGTTTTTACAATTCGGAATCAGTTCATGATCACAATCAGTTAGACATATTTGTGCCAGATCATTTTTTTGTTGACCTAATGGAGACATGGTCTAAGAACCTACAATATTAATCTTGAAAATATATAATAATATGCCGTCTCTACACATCCCGTCCAACCCTCCAACGATCTCTCCGACAGTCGATGTGTAGTGTGGTTGTTCGCGCATTGGTTCGTTCTGCCAAGTGCTTCACCAAATTGCACGATTACGCCCAGAATCAGAATATTTTATTTTGGTTGTTTAGTTAGCATATATAATCTTTTACTTTCTTCGGAGCCTTGGTGTACTGTTGGAAGGAGTCGCTTGGGTATAGACGAACGTTTGGAGTTGGACGATTGGATGATTTTAAGTGAACACCATTATAAATATTTTTGCTTATCTAAACGTTTTATTGACAGATGCACCCACACAATAAAGTTACAGCCTTTGTATTACGTCCTACTGCTAAACACCTCTTATTTTTAACATACGTTTGACCTCGCTACTCAAAATTAATATTGGCGAACTTCACATGTCATCGGAATGTTTATTCCTCAGACGATATGTTTGAGGTTTTCTCATCAAATTAAAAATTAAAATTAAAATTCTATTTTCGATAATAAATAGAATAGGGCGTTAAAAATTAACACAAACATATTTGTTGTCTTAGACGACAATAACGTTCAAAGTTAAATATCTTCTTAGACTAGTTTAATAAACACCATATAATGCATAAAATATTTATATTTAAAGTGTGAAATAGAAATCTTTTATTGAAATGAAATTATTTAGTTAACAATAGCCAATATATAATAAATTAAACCGGTATAAAAATGTATTCGCCATGAATATAGTTTACCATAGTACAAATTTCAATTTTTATGTGTGCTATATATGAATGAAATCAATTATGTATGTGATAATTATATTATACGTTACGAACATTTGTGTTGTTGAAATGTATCCTTCTGAAACATTTTCTGGAATTATTTGTTACTTTAAGTTGTATTATATCTTTATCCCAACTAGGTAGTTATGATTGCTTTGTATTTTTTTAATTATTTACGTAAATAATTACTTGTCAGCTAATCGCCATTTGTAAAATGTCAGATTGATATATTTCGAGAAGAGAAATGAGAGAATTTAACTCGTGTTTCCCATTATCATCTATAAACTTTTGCATCAACGAATAGGGTCTTACGCTTCGCATTGAACATTGTAAATATTTGCGTGTCTTGATAAATCAGATTCGATTTTGTAAAAATTTCATTAACCACGTTCTTCGATCAATTGCCGTTGATTTATGTAATTTTTGAAAACTTTGACAATAAATACCTTTCCGTATTAATGATTGTTTCATTTTATTATAGAAATAGAAATTCAAAAAAATTATGTTATATTTCAACATATTATGTCTACTAACTATATTACATTTTAAGTACCAACTCAGCGAAGGGTTGGTCGTCGCTAAGCAGAGACCCCCGCACTGGTAACATCTTACATTATAAAAAAAGTTAAAGTTACATCCTGTATACGTCCTCTGTTGGGCACAGATCTCCTCTGATTTCTGACAGGGTTTTAGGGCAAGGAATTGTTCGCCGCGCTGCCCCAATACCTGTTGGCGAATTTCACATATCTTCGAAATATTTTTTTTTTCTCAGACATGGAGGTTTCATCACGATGTCCTTCACCATCGAGCACGTGATAAATTAGCACTTAAAATTGCAATTAACAATTTCATTGATGTCGGTGGGTACTGAACCCGGGTGCCTCGCGTTATGACTTTACAACGAGCGCTAACTATCTGATCTATCACAGCTCCTCTTCCATTATAAACCTGCGTGATTTGTGATCAGTTTGTTTGACTTATTTAGCTGTAAAGTGGCAGTGTAAGAGATACCATCACCCCCTTTGTCGTATCGTAAGAGGCATTCCGTATTGAAATATATGTTTGGGAAATTCTAGGAAAATCTTTCATGGGTTCCGACAAAAGTAAGCAACGTTGCCGCCTGTCCGACTGCAAGGTTATAAAACAAAGAAATATCCGCCGCGCCGCCCGGACGCGTGTTGACGAACTTCACTTATTTCAAATTCGTTTCAACCCTTGAACCAGCTGAACAAGTGTTAAATCAGCACTTAAAGCTGCAAACAAAAATTTTATTGATTCATTGGCCGACGGGGTTCAAACCTGGGTTCGATAGATTGCAGAAAACCATCTCGTTTATGATGAATAATCCCGCCCTCCCTTAATTGCGTGCACTAATCCCGTCACAACTAATCCCAGCACCACTATTCATAACACCACTACACTAGGAAAGACACACCACCGACGATAATACGACGCGTGTTTCGCCTCTACACGAGGTATCTTCAGGTGATGTAGACTCTGCGATGGCTAACCGCTAAGGGTGTCGTATTATCATCGATGGTGTGTTTTTTCAAATGTAGTGGTGCTGGGATTAGTGGTGACGGATTGGTGGACGCAATTGAGAGAGTGCGGGAGGTGCTCTTCAAACTAGGTAAGTCACATGATTTTATTTTATTGAGTGGATATGTGCGAGGTAATTCTTACCAACTTTAGCATCTCGTTTATGACAGTAGCGTCAGCAACCAAGTAAGATACGTCTTAATCTTTTTTATTTAATTTTTTTGCAACGTAACCTTACATAAAATTCATATGGACAAACATCCAGACCCGAAACGATCTGTAGGCTGTACAAATACTTGTATCGTGCGGGATTCGAATCTGTGGTACTCAGCGGCGCAACTCATTGCTAAGCCACTATGCTACGGAACCGTCAAAATCCGTATGGTGCTGCGATTGTTACGCCGCTTGCCAAACGTGACGATAAAGGGAATTCCTACCTACAGCGGGAGGGATCCACGGGTCAGCAGTGAACTTCCACAGAGTTATAAAGAAGGTGAGAATTTTCCACCATTGAGCGATGATCATGACTTCGTCTATCAATCAGTAGAGAACAGGACAAAGTGAGTTTGGCAACTGAAAAAAAAGGTTGTCATATTTACCCTTACATCCTCAAAGTTTGTGATTGGAGCATCACCAACCTATGAAACCGTTGTTTTTAGGGATCCAAAAGCAACCTCCTGAGATATCTACAGAGATAGCCTAAGGAGGAATTTGGAAACGTTTCCTAAAAGCATCAAAACAGTTGAAGGTCTGAAGTTAGCGACGGAGACAGTAACCGTTGTCCCTTCAAAACCAAGACCTCAACGCGAAAAGTTCCTTGATGGAATACTAAGCTAAAAGAACTTAGGGAAAAGACGAGGACTCTATTTAATAGGGCTAAAAAAACCAAAGAGATATTTATAGTGCAGCCCTAACTGAATATAATAAAGAAACTAGGAAAGCCGAGAGAGCATCGTGGAGGAAGCTATACTCGCATAGCTTCCTTGAGCTCCGTTGAGTCTTTGCCTTGCAGTGCAAGACTACACAAAATGCTATCGAGAGCTAAACCTAATCAGATCGGGCTTCTTAAAAAGCCGGATGGTAACCTCACTAATAGTGAAACAGAAACATTGGAGTTTCTTGCATCAACCCGTTTCCCAGGGTCACACAAGACTTCAGCCTTGAATTCTTTTAGAGCCCTACGAAGGCCTTGTATTAAGGACTGGTGTAGGGCTGCAAAGATACTAAGCCAAATCCGGTGCAGTGGGCTGTTGACTCCTTTAAACCATTTAAATCAAGCGGGGAGGATGGAATAATTCCAATCCAACTACAGAGGGGTATCAACATCCTTCTCCCTTATCTGGTGAAAACTTCAGAGCAAGTTGCATGGGGATGTATTCCAGAACGATGGACAATTGTCAAGGTTCTATTTATACCTAAGGCTGGTAAAAAGGACTACCGAAGTCCTTTAGAACTATAAGCCTATCTTCCTTTACCAAAGTCCTTTAGACCTATAAGCCTATCTTCCTTTCTCCTTGAGGCATTGGAAAAGGTTATAGATAAATATATAAGGGATGTAGCTCTAGCTACGAGGCTCATACATTACAACCAAACCAGCATGCTTACCGCAGAGGCAAATCTACGGAAACAGCCCTGATTAGTGTCATTGACAGGGTCGAAAAAGCACTGGAGGATAAAAAAATAGCTCTTTGAGCCTTTCTAGATATTGAGGGCGCCTTCGACAGTAGCCCCACATCACTGCTGATTAGGGGCCTGACATCTAAAAATGTTGACCCCACAACCATCAGATGGGTGAAGTCGATGCTCTCAAACAGAAAGTCAAAAATAACGCTGTTTCAAAGTTCGATTGAGGTTGCAGCTACAAGAGGCTGCCCACAAGCAGGTGTTTTGTCTCCCCTTCTTTTGGACTCTTGCGGTTGACGAACTATATTACAAAATGGCAGACCTACGCATTGACACACTGGGTTATGCTGATGATCTTGTGATCATTGCGAGGGACTTTTCCCAAAGTACTTTATCGTCAATAATACAAAGAACCCTAAACACCATAAATAACTGGTGTAGGAGTAACAGTTTTGATTAACTGATGTTAATGCTGATAAAACTGTCTTTACCAAAAAGAGACGGTTGGACAAATTAGTCCAACCAAAACTTAGTGGTAAAGAAGTACCATTTTCCACAGAAGTTAAGTACTTGGGCGTAACAATTGACCAAAAACTAACGTGGAACTCTCACCTTAGCAACGTATTCCATAAGGCAAAAATTGCTTTAGGTACGAGTACGTGCAGTCGTATAGTCGGGAACAACTGGGGCTCGCGTCCCAGTATGGTCCTACGGCTGTACAGAAGCATAGTGAGGCTAATTCTCACCTTCGCCTCTATTGTCTGGTGTAACATAGCCAACCAAAAGACAACCGCGGACGGACTAAATAGTCTACAAAGGACTGCCTGCTTAATGGTAACTGGAGGTATACGATCATCGCCTGAAGCGGTTTTTAATGCACTTCTATGCCCAACACCCCTTGATCTTTATCTAGACAAGGAGGCGAGGTCTAGTTTGAATAGGATTAACGCCAAGGGCGGTCTGAGCTTGCTCTCCTACAGATTGAGATCCATGCTCAACTCAATTAAGGAATCACCGGTCTTAGGCATGATCTCAAATATCATGCGTCCACTATACACTTTTGATAAAAAGTATATAGTGGAATTACCCTCCAGAGAAGACTGGCTGAATGACTGATTGGCCAGATTATCTGTGAGGTCGGTAGCCTCACATGGTATACCGATGGGTCTAAAATGGGCCTCGACGTAGGTTTTGGAATTTACGGGGAACGCCCGAAATTCAAACTTAGCATGAATTTGGATAGATACGCCTCTATCTTCCGGGCAGAAATTTTCGCCATACTTCGGTGTGCGAAAATCAATCTGCAAAAACACTACGTCAACCATATAATTTACATAAACTCTGATAGTCAAGCAGCACTGCTAGCGCTGAGGTCAAACTTAGTGAACTCGAAGCTAGTTGGAGACTTCGTGAACCGTTTAAACGCCCTGGGACGTAACAACAGCGTCGTTTTAAGAAGGGTTCCGGGGCACGAGTGTATTGTAGGCAACGAATTTGCCGACAAATTTGCACGGGTGGGCTCAAAGTGTACACAAATTGGACCTGAGCCATTTTGTGGAATCTTATGAAGCCTAGCCCGATTGACCCTTGAAACACTTTACCACAATAAATTACTTTCTATACTTCAAAGATCTGGTCTGACACACCAGGCTTAAAACATTCTAAAACCTTAATCCGGGCTTTTGATCGTAAATTCGCCCCAGAAGCCCTGGGATTAAGTCCTGGGACTAAGCAACTCAAGGATGTGTCGGTTCTGTTCTATAACGCAAGAAACGCATCTACACATCCTAACCGATTGCGGACCCTTAATGCGCAAACGTAATACTCATTACTCATCTGAGAATATATCTACTCCGCCCAGAAGAAGTGAAATTTCTCACGGCTAAGCAACTCCTTCTATTCATTGAAGATATAGAGCTTAGCCATTAACTATAGCCATAGCAGCGATCACAATAGATCTTCTAGGTCGCAGTGATACTAGTTTCCATCCCTAGACCGGCATAGCTGTTCGCTCATAATAAAAATAAGTAATAAAGTAGCACAAAGTTGCTTCAAGCGTTTTCAGTCCGGAAATTTTGATGGCAAAGATGCAGCTCACTATGGTCGCCCTCACACGGATGAAGTCGATTGTATTTTTGAAAAATAGCAGCAAGGCGGGTATATAAGTACTAACAACACAGCCAAGGAACTGAGAATTGACCACAAGACATTTTTGACTCATTTAAAAAAGTCTGGCTATACAAAAAATATTCCTGGCGACAGTGTTCGGTTGCCACCTGCGGTGACTCGACCTGGCAACAAATAACGCACGCGCCCTGAGGACTGACAAGAAGATACTGGAGCTAGAAGAAGAGGTAGAGAAGTTGCGCTGGCATATTATAGGGTTATCTGAGGTCCGAAGAGAGGGGGAGGACACGACAATCCTAAAGTCCGGCATCTTGTTCTATCACCGGGAGGGCGACCATCTGTCCGAAGGAGGTATCGGATTTATCGTCCACAAGTCTCTCGTCAACAACGTTGTAAAGATTGAGAGTGTGTCGACAATTGTCGCGTACCTGATGCTCAGAATCACCAAACGGTATTCGCTGAAGGTCATACAGGTTTCAGGCACCACCCTCGGCACATCTCGATGAGGAGGTGGAGGAAATATCTATAGAGCCATGAATTCTTCCAAAACCCACTATACGGTGTTGATGGGAGACTTTAACGCAAAACTAGGCACAAGAGAAAGCGGTGAGTTGAAGTTTTCTTTTGTTTTTTTTATAGAAGAGTGGGCAAAGGTTGGGGACATTTGGAATAAGGCAACGAAAACCAAGGGACCCGCAGCTGTCTGACTGCATGGAGAAACAGGGATTCTTTATGATGAACTCTTTCTTCAAGAAGCGGCCCCATAGGAAATAGACCTGGTTGAGCCCCGACGGTTCGACAAAAAATGAGATTGAATTCATTATGACGACCAGACGCCAACTGTCCAGTGACGTCTCAGTGATTACGAGGGTGAAAATTAGCAGCGATTACCGAATGGTTAGAGGCACACAAAACTTAAATGTTAACTTGGAGAGGTCTCGTCTAATGAAGTCAACGCTCCGTCCCCCTCGTGCTCTAACCCAGAGTCCCGAAACCTTTCAGCTCGAGTTACAAATCCGCTTTCAGTGCCTAGATGACTGCAATATATTTGACGATATAAATGACAAGCTCGCGGAAACTGTCCTTGCGGTCAGAGCTAAGTTCTACAAGACCCGTCGCAGAGGAACACAAAAACACTCCGATCACACTCTTAATCTCATGCATGTTAGACGGGAGATGAACCTGCAGTCGTCAGCAGATTTGACAGCATACAGGCAACTGAACAGACAGATCTCCAACTGCATGCGACAGGACTTACGCAACTTCAATACAGCTCGTATTGAAGAAGCGATTGAGCGGAATCAGGGCTCCAAAGTCTTTGCCAGAGATTTGTCTGCTAGAAAGAGCCAACTGTCACAACTGAAGACTGAGTGTGGCGGCGTCGTTTCTGGGAAACCTGAGATTTTAAGTGAGATTGAGGGGATCTATGTGCGGCTGTACACGTAATCGTTGGAGCCACACGCAAGTGTGAGTAATGATCCAAGAGCAAGTCTTATCCAACACTATTCCGATAATATCCCGGACATCAGTCTGAGCGAGATTAGAATGGCTTTCCAGCACCTTAAAAACGGCAAGTCCACGGATTAGGATGGAATTACAGCGGAGCTTCTGAAAGCGGGTGGAAAACCGGTACTTGATCGCGCTCCATGGTGGCACTACTCCCAAGGCGTGGAGCAGAAGTGCGGTGGTCTTGCTCTTTAAGAAAGGTGACAACGCTCTCTTGAAGAACTACAGACCTATATCCTTTCTGAGTTGCGTCTACGTGCTGTTTTCGAGACTCATTACGAATCGTCTCGCACGCAGACTCGACAACTTCAAGCCTCCCGAACAAGTCGGTTTCCGAAAAGGCTTTAGAACTTAAAAGAGTACAATCTGCCAATTTGCCTGGTGTATGTGAACTATGAGAAAGCCTTTGATTCCGTCGAAATATGGCGGTGCTAGTCTCTTCGGCGGTGCCAAGTTGACTGTCAGTATATCGAAGTGCTTAAGTGTTTGTACAGTAGGACTACGATGGTTATCCAAGTACAGAACCAGAGTACGAAACCTATCCAACTGCAGAGAGGTGTAAGACAAGGTGAAGTTATATCCCCGGAACTCTTCATCGCTGCATTGGAAGACGTTTTTAAGCTACTGGACTCAAAAGGATACGGTATTAACGTCAATGGCTAGTACATCACTCACCTTCGATTTGCCGACGATATAGTCCTTATGGCAGAATCGCTGGAGGATCTAAGCGCTATGTTCAATGACCTCAATAATGCCTCCCAACGGATAGGTATTAAGATGAACATGGACATGACAAAGATCATGTTTAATGTCCATGTCACACCTATGCTAGTAGTTGTTGTGAGCACTAAGCTCGAAGTTGTTGACAAGTACGTTTACCTGGGACAAATAATCCGACTAGGTAAGTCCAACTTTGATCGCGAGTTTAATCGACGGATTCCACTCAGCTGCGCAGCGTTCGAGAAATTACGTTACATCTTCTCGTTAGGTATATCTCAATACCAGAAAACGAAATTGTGTAACCAGTGCGTGTTTCCAGTGATGTCATATGGAACTGAGACATGGTCCTTCACTGCTGGCTGTATGAGAACGCTCAAAGTCGCTGAGCGAGCTATGGAGAGGGCTATGCTCGGGGTTTCTCTGCGTGATAAACTTGGAAATGAGGATATCCGCAGTAAACTAGAGCGACCGACATAGCCCAACGGATTAGTAAGCTGAAGTGGCAATGGGCCGGCCATATAGCTCGAAGAACCGACAACCGTTGGGGTAAAAAGGTTTTCGAGTGACAGCTTCGTACCGGTAGGCGAAGTGTAGGGCGACCACCCACTAGATGGAGTGACGACCTGGTAACACGTGCAGGAAGTCGATGGATGCAGGTGGCTCAGGACCGTGCTTTGTGGATTACCTTGGGGGAGGCCTATGTTCAGCAGTGGACTTCTGAAGGGCTGTAATGATGATGAAATTGGTTGTATTTTCTATGTAAAGAGCAAATACGTAATTACTTTGTTTGAATTTGTACCTTGTGTTATTTTGCGCATGAAATATTTTTACTTAGCACGATCGACCTGAATTACAAAATTCAGCCAAATTGAAACAAAGTTTACATAATGATTTCTTAAATTAATAACGCTACCCATTAAATTATACTATTTATACGGATTTTATTACATTTAATTAACTTATTTTTCAAGTCCCGACGTTTCGGGGGCTTTACAGCAGCCGTGATCACGGGGGGGGGGGAGTGGGGCGGTACCAAGATGTTTGACGTCCCAATGTCGTGGATAGCTCGGCTACCTTTAGTTTTTTAATATTAATTTTTCGCCCGATCCAGGCAGAACGAGCTTACAGTATCTTGAAGTCTTGCAGTGGCCCCAAGCAGATGACAGAACCCATCCATCTTCTCTATTGAAATTGGGATGTTTTTAATTTCAATAACCTCGCGTATCATCCTTGGTAGGAATCGGTGTTCTTTAGCGAGGATTTGTGGTTTATCAAAACCGATGTAATGGTGATGACGATCTTATACATGTTCGCAGACTGCAGACTTTCCGGAGCATCGGTGCTTCACGTCAGCTATATGTATCCACGTGAAAGAACATATAGCTGACCGATGGCTGCTTTATCATCACCATTATAGCCTATAAAAGTCCACTGCTGAACACAGGCCTCCCCCATAGTTTGCCTCATAGAGGGGATTTTGGCATAGTTGACACGCTTGGCGAGCAGGTTGTCAACCGCAGTTTTTTATTATTTTGAGTTGATATCAGGAAGAAGCTGCTGCTCATCTCCTGCCCGTCTCCCTCTGTCGCCTCTTATGACATCGACGGGATGATATGGGGTAGTGGATATTCTTACATCGGCTCTATACGTTTTACATATGCATGGGAACCTATACGTAATTAATAAAATTAAATCCAATTCCAAGCCTACCATTGCAAGACTTCAAGATACTGTAAGCTCGTTCTGCGTAGATCGGAGCAAAAATTAATATTAAAAACATGTTGTAAAACACCCGAAACGTAGGGAATTCAAAATCAGTTAAGTAAACACAAGAAAATCTGTACAAATAGATTTATTCAATGAAAAAAAGTTTATAAAAATTGAATGAAAATCAAACATTTTTTAAGTTTCATTGCTGAACACTTCATCGGAAGCAGATCTTTCCTAAGTCCGTATCCCACATTTATATTTATTGAAAACTTTAAGCAATATTCTTCAAATACCGAATTTTATTGAGCCATAGAAAAAACGCGTATATTGTGATAGGTAGCAACGTCTTCCTAGTAATGATTATAAATAAAAAACATATTGCTGGCAAACCCGCTAGCCAAGCGACTATGGCAAATGTCTCCCCTATGATACAATCTATAGGGGCGGTCTATGTTCGGCAGCGGACTTTAATATAGTGTGTGTGGGTGTTCCAAGTTTTGTAATTGTTTTTTTGTTTCAAAGAAAAACAACAATCTACCCTCACACAGCCGCAAGCCAAAAGAAACATTCTTTAATTCAGTAATTAATCTCCACAGCATTATTCCTACCTTAAAGCATATCATTATTTATAACTTTAAGGCCATCTATTGTAATCAGCTGTTTCATTACCATTCCGTAGTAGCCTCGAACCTGGGTGTAGGCTCGGGGGTTCTTGGAAATCATATCACGGACGCGTGCATCCGTTTTATACCGACATCTTTCACTTGCACATGTGACCGGAATGTGGAATTTATATGAAATGTGGCCTTTATTACGTAAGGAATGCGAACGCAACATTTGTTCGATCTAAGTGTCACTTTCTTTTAAAATATAATTATTGTCTACGCGTACAATTAATTTTGTAAATGAAACTTCTGTTACCTATGTTGAAAAAATTATAGAAGTTCAAAATAACCGACAATAAACATTCAACCTCTACTTGTTACTTAGAGGGAAACAAAGTAAGGTAACGATGAAGTGTGAAATGTCACCGTATTGCTTTCTCTATTACCATAATTCGTAATTTTTCATTGCATATAAGCCTATCATAGTCCGCTACTGAATAGATTTTTTTCTAGTTGTTATGGTATGAGTTATAAGGAAGAAGTTACGCTGTTGTCCATCATCTAGCTTGTTCTTCGTGTACCTGGTGTGTACTTCACAATATTATATTGTTATATTATATATATACACACTAAATCCCAAACACTAAAAATGTTAATTACAATTTTTGGTTATGTTTGACGAAGTTGACTTGTACAAGGTGCTGTAAGTAGCTGGTTGATTACTAAATCTTCTTAGCAGATGGCGTTGCTGAACCGTTGATTATCACTGATTACAATGATAATAACGTCTTCCATAACAAATTTATACACGTCGTTATTCTAGTGATTGTGGAATTGAATAGAATATTTTCGTTCCCATTTTATTTCTTGTTTATATAAATTGAATAAAAATCTAGTTACAAATTCAGACTAGTTTAAGTTTATTCGCAGATTATATCTCTACTCACTGATAAAAAATTAAACGATTCAATACGTAATTATGAAATTAATATTATTAAAAATTATAAAATTATTATCTGGATATTAAAAAAAATCTTAAAAAAGCTAAATTACAGTCAATATTAACAGCAGTAACAAAGCAGATAAATATAAAATGGTACAGGTATATTTTATTCTGGATATAGATAAAACAAAAGTAGTAACGCTAAACAAATTTTTAGATGAAGATTAAGAATTCATTGAGTTGGAAAGTTTCTCAATAGGGGAAAACTTTGTAATACGAAAAGATTTTCATTGGAGTGGAAACTTTGGATTAGAATTAAATTTTGTTTGTGCCATCACTAAATTGACAAAAACTGTAATCTCAAGTAAAGAATCCCCGCACCGTTTTCGAATCGTAAAATGGGATAATACGAATAGTGTTTATTGCGCAAAAGCAACCTTACTATTTATGCTATATTTTTCACCACGAACATTTTAAATCTATAAATTTTATCATTTGAAACAAAACATAAGGAGCTTTTAACACAATTGCGCGATACAACCCTTTCTATTAAAAATGCACATAGACTCTTCAAAATGCATGCATGTCTACAGATATCAAAACATAAAACGAGCGAGTCTTACGGACGCCACACATCGCCAGTTAAACAGATCATTCCAACTGATCAGTTTAAACAAAAACTGTTGATATTTTTTTAAATAGTGGATTTTCAATATATCTATCATTATAAGTGTATTAATATCGGAGTTTTACATATACGTTAATTGATGGATATATCGAAAATCCGATATTTTAAAAAATATCAACAGTTTTAGTTTGAAATGATCAGTTGGAATGATCAGTTTAACTGACCATGTGTGGCCACCATTACAGTAGTCACATATGAGGTGTAACATCTGACATCTCACCTTGATAATAAACAACATTAACATTATATCCTGATAAAAGTTATTCGTTTTTTTTAATCAAAATCAATAATATCAATTGAGTAGCGACAGAAATTGACTGTATAATTTTAGAAAAAAGCTAAACACTGAAATATTTATCCGAATAATCGCTTATTATTATTCACTTACATTTTTTATCAATGATCTGCACTCTTTCTGACACTTACAAATATTATCAACACTAAATTTATTAACTAGGGGATAAGTCACCCGCGTCCGTAGGCTGTGACCATCTAATCCTAGGCCCACCCTACACGTGTCCCCCAGGTGGTGCTAAATGAGCGACAAGCCGATAGCACAAGACTCAGCTTCTCGCCGTGGTAGTGGCGTTAAATATACTACCCCATATTTCGCACCATGAGGAACCAAAGAAAAGAAATGGCCCCGAATTTCCGGCGCCCCTTTAATGAGGCAGTAGTGCGAAGAATCTCCGGGAGGAAAACCGGCGACGAGGTTCGCCACCCGTCACGTTCTGTCTCCCGGAGGGATGAAAAGTAGATTGCAGAGGCCCGTCTGGCTACGTTGAATGTATGTGGAGGAATAATTGATAAAATGGATGAAGTATGCGATATGATATATGATAGAGGAATTGATGTGTTATGTGTAAATGAGACGAAACGGAAGGGGAAGGATGTCACTACACATGGCATGTGTACCGCATACTGGTC
>DWHP01001296.1:0-16451 GCA_018247895.1 Parnassius honrathi
ACGTGCTCGGCGGTGAAGGAAAACATCGTGAGGAAACCTGCATGTCTGAGGAATAAGAAAAAAATTATTTCGAAGACTTGTGAAGTTCGCCAACACGCATTGGAGCAGCGCGGCGGACACTTCCTTGCTCTAAAAGCCTCTTAGAAATGAAGGGAGGCCTGTGCCCAGCAGTGGAACGTATATGGGTTGTAACTTTACGTTTTTACTTTTACATATTTATCGATGCGAAATCGGCTTAAGTCGAGTGCGTATCACCACACTACTCGGCTTAACGCCGATCGGCAATCGACTCCTTCGAAAGGCTGTTGCGACAGCTGTTCACTTGCATTTGACAGTTGACTCCCCCAAACGGTCGTCGCGACGGTTGTTCACGTTCGTTCGGCTGCCGATTCATCGTTCATCATTCGACTGTAGTCCAGTGCCAGTCGGCATTATTCTGCACCGTTCAGCTGCCGTCGGAGATCTAATCATGCGAGCGGATCATTTTAACGCCGTTCGGCCGACTCCGGCGCTGTTTGGCTACCGTCGGAATCTTAAACACGTCGACAAGGGCGTACGGCCACTTTCAGTGCAGTCCTGATGCGATCCAGCATTGCTGGCGGCCGAAGTCGCAACGTGTGGTACTAGCCGAGCCGTTGAGAATAGCACTAGCAACACCCGTGTTTCGTAGACATAAAGGTTTTTCTGACTATTTGAAGCCGATTCCGCGCAGATAAATGTGGGGATTCCCTTATCGTCCCAACCGACTATAAGAGTAAGGAGACTGTGAGCGTGTCTGTGCTGTAGTAGATATACACTTAGGCACTATAATCCTAGTCACTAGTCACTATAAGACTAGTCTCCGTCGAGACCGGCCGCCTTGTAGACTTCTTAGAGACGTCTAATTTTATTAATCGAAATTTGGCCTGGAGAATAACTTCAATATCCCAAGTTTCCCAAGTTCGTTTTCGTACCACGATGACGTATACGATCATGAGTAGCTTAGTGCTAATCACTTAACCACACAGTTGCTGAAGATAATTTAGTAAAGTAATCAATTGCATAAAAACTGAAGTCACGGGGAGCCTTATGTGTTAAAACTAATGTACTGTATTTTAGCGTGAAGTAAGGCTCTACATCAAAATACAGCCTTGTTTAACATTTTAGTTTGTAACAGGCTCTATAATAAATAAACACTAAAAAGCTCACATACTTGTGTCGTGCAATTTTTAAGCTAAAATTGCGATATTTAAGAACGAAATTTGAGTGGCAACCCGATACAACTACTTAAGGCCCATGCTCTAATTAGCATAATGGAACCGGGTAAATGTTTTTCCACCTTTATCTTTTCTTACTTTTTGGCGTTTACAAAGCGGGCACTTAAGTTGACCGCACTGGTCACCACGTTAAGCGTAATATTTAATGGTAATAAGGGCAGAAGCGATGGACGTGTACTGAAAATTGCTTTCCTTGAAAGCGAACATTAACGATTTTGCAATGCCAAAGTTATTAATGATTTCCGTTCAAGTATAAAAAGCTTTTGCGTTTTTTACCTATTTAAAAAAAAGGAAATTCAATTCGACTATATGTTTTTCTCTATATATGCGTTTTTAATGAATTGTGTTTTATTTACCAGGCTATACTTTAGAGGCAGTCCCATGTAAATTTGGATAAAATTAAAAAAGGTGAAGTTGTTAATGTAACTGTCGTTTGTTAGTAACTTGTGTTAATATACTTAGGCTATTTAAAAGGGAACAATAATTAAACTTTTACTAGCGAGTAAAAGTCGACTGCAAAGAACTATAAAAAATAAAAAATAAATTTATTATTGCTTCTGAAGTTGTGGTTTTAATTCTTCTAAACACTATATGTTAGCGTCGACTTCAGAAGCTATCATGTAAAAATTTTATCCTTTTTAGTTATATATATAAATTTATTTTTACTTTTTATACTGTTATACATGTACTTAATAATATATACCAAACACGTTGTTTCGAGCCATCATCTTTTACCAATATGAATTTTAACTGCCATTATTTCCGGGCGTAAATCTCTTCTAATGTGGTAGTATTTTTGTTTTATATTTTTTTATATTGAATACTGGTAACAAACGAGCACACAGTCCACTTGATGGTAGGTGGATGCTGTGGCACATAGACAGCTGCATATATCCTTGATTAGAAATCAAAATGCAGATGCGCTGTCGCCCCTGACAGATAATATGGTTTTCTACACTATGTACATATTGTATTGTACGCTGGTATTCTGTGTGTGTGTGTGACCCTTCCCGGTAGAGCCGACTTATTCGCTCTACAACTCAGAAATATACACTAAACTTAACTTTAAGTGTAAAACCTATTATGTGTTCAAACAGTATTCTTAAGCTAGGTGTGAGTCGTAGCTAGAGGCTAAGTGCTCGCTGCAAATTTCACATTAGGTGAGCAGTTCAAAGTGCTAATTACTTGCAATTTTAAGTGCTGAAGCTGTGGTTAGAGCTCGGCTGTGAAGAAAAACACCGCGAGGAAACTTGCATGTCTGTCAACACGCTTTGGGGCTTCACGGCGGACGTTTCCTTTACCTTGAACCCTCTGAGAAATGAGATAAGGCCTCTGCTTAGGAGTAGGATGTAAATAAGCTGTAACTTTGAGGTTTAAGTTTTTAACAGTATGCTAAAAAAGCCTATAATAAATAAAAAATGCACTTTACGAATATTACTTATACATTAATTATTAGACTTTTTCTTATTATTCCTGTTTCCTAGAACGATCTGACAGTATCAAAAAGTCGAATATATTAATCCATGCATGTTTGGAAAGATTTTTTGATATCTACGAATATGTGAGATTG
Source organism: Parnassius honrathi (assembly GCA_018247895.1). Taxonomy (NCBI): domain Eukaryota; kingdom Metazoa; phylum Arthropoda; class Insecta; order Lepidoptera; family Papilionidae; genus Parnassius; species Parnassius honrathi. The sequence continues at coordinate 2,827 of DWHP01001296.1, forward strand.
CGAATTATCCTCACCTTACTTTAGCTGATTTTATTGACGACTGAAATAGACTAAAAACTAAAACCTATTAACAAATACCATTTGCATTCCATTTCTGGACACGGTACGGGAGTATGGATACGGAAGTATCCACCACAATACCCCAATTATATGCGTATTAACGAGCTTTACACATTTTCAATTTTTTTTTAATTTTTAGACATGAAGACTTCACGATGTTTTCCTTCACCCTACACGTGATAAATGTGCGTCGCGTACTATGAATACAACGAGGGAGCGCTTAGATTTTTTAAATTCCAGACCTTTCTCACTAGCCAATTTAACCTCTAAGATGCGGTTTTATTTTTCTCTAATCTCCTTTTTTAAACCACTACTGGATTACTGGATAAAGATCTTTCACAAACGTAACTTAGATTAACCTATAACGCTGGCATGTAGGTACTAACCAAAGCTACCCTAGGAAGATTGCATGCCTAAAACCGACATAATCACCATTTATTAATTATCTGGATGCTTCACGTACATGGCATTTGAGGAGGATTGAATTACTTCCCCCAAACACCTTGGTAAAAATACCACATTAGTAAAATTTTTAAAATTTTTAAAAATATATTTGAAAGGATTGTCCTATCGCAGTCAGTTTTATTATTCGTAACGGGGAGTAGCTAACAGATAAATGTGCACAAAAACTATAGTAACAAAATATAATGTAATTTATGTGAAATTAAATCTCATACGGAAATCTTTAAGCAGGCGACGGATTTAGGACATTCTACCTTAATCAGTATATCTATGCCGTGTATCTTAGTTCGCAATCCTAGCTGAAACAGTATTTTCATGCGTAGTATACTGCTTCAGCAGTTACACAAACCACGGAACCGTGTAGTCATCATGTTTCATAATGCATTGGCAAATAGAGCTTCGTTTGAATACGCCTATGTTAATATTTCCACCAATTCAACTGCTCTTCTAGTGCCTTTTGTGTCCGCTCGACTCTCCGCGTCACATTATTAACATGATTGCCGTGTCGCGTGTCATTTGTCTTTGCTGAAGCGGGCTTGTGTGACATAATTTTAATTAAAACACCCGCATTTCACGAGTGACAACGCGTCTGCATTTTGATTCGTAATCGAGGATAGATGAAGATGCCTATAGGCCACAGCAACTACTTACCATCTGGTGGACTGTATGCTCGTTTGTCACCCTATCCTATTTAAAAAACAAACGTGCATGTTACTATCACTTATAGGCATGTAATTATTAAACCAAAAATACGTGTGATTATTAAACCAAAAATATATATAAAATTTAATTTAGATGCATGAACGGCGTGATAAAATGCCCTCAAGGCGGCACTTGGCGGCACAAGCCGCTTATTATTTATCTATCTATTGACTCAAACAATTTTAAGCTATAGCAAACCCATAAGGGTTTGTTTCCTTTTGAAAATGGGTTCAAAACCAATATAGTTTTAGCCTAAAATAAATTTAAATAATATAATTTTTTACTATAATACTTAATTAAGGCTTAAGTAGCTAGACGCCATATTTGCCTAATGCTACTGGTATAGCCCTAATTCCGATACATTTAACTCTAAAGCTGGCATACTATGGAATATAGTACTTTACTTTATCATCAAGTGAGATAGCATTCACGGACTGGCTTATAATGGTTAAAAAATAATGTTTTTCTTTGTTACTTATTAGGCCGCAGCTTTTCTTTTTAGGGTTCCGTAGTTTAACAACAAGGAACCCTTATAGTTTCGCCACGTCCGTCCTTCCGTCCATCCGCAATTTTACTTAGAGACCCTAGGCTACTAATCTGTGATTTGGCATGTTTATCAAGCCTAGAAAACTGTGAAATAAAATCTTAAAAAACATTTTAATTTTGGGTACCTCCCATATAGGTAAATGGAGGATGATTTATTTTTTACCCATCTATTCCAACGTGTATCGTTGGACAAGTCTTTCAAAAATACTGGGGGTATGGAAGAACTTCTTTTCGATTAAGGAATCCGTTTGCAATATATTTAGCTTTAAATTGGTATTTTTCATTAGTCTCATATGCCCCCCCCCCCTCTACCACCTAAACCGCTGTGTTTGGAAATGTGAAAAATATACACAATAGTAATTATATAATTAATTTTAAAGGAAAACTATCACAACTAAGTAGAATTAACAACTTAACGAGTAATAGTCGACCAACTTATAAAATGCACTTTGATTAGTAAAAATTTGGTTACAACTCCTTAGAAAATGACCTAAAACTAGCTGCATTATAACTTTGTAATATTTTTGTGAACTGTAAGAAATAAACATTTTATGAAGAAAATGATTTCTTACTTACTTAGTACTTTCGCTTATTTGTTAGTTGGTAGTTATTGTAGGTCATATATATCTTAGGGCTGCACTGCCGGGAATTTATAGGTAGTCCAACTATAACCATCTTTGTAAATTGCATTATTTCCAAAATAGAAGTTTTTTAATCTTTTTTGAATACCACTTCCTATAAGTCTGTTTGTAAAATAAGTCCTTCGGTTACCATCGTCCTATTTAGACCCATTTTAGTCACTCAATACGCTCATTATCAAGAAAGCCCACGTATTGTGACGGGCAACTACGGAACCCTACAATGTAGAGGCCTTGGTCGCTTGGCCGGTTTTTTCACTTAAAGCTAGAAATCTTAACATAACATTGCAGAGAATTATTTTCTGTTTAATGCAAAAGAAAAAATTACTTTAACAAAAGTATAAACACATCGCTTGCTATGACACTTTAAGTCTATACTTAGGCCTCTTTTATATAAATTTATGTATACAAAATAAGCATTAATTCCAGTTCTTTGTTCTAAAATTAACCTTAACAAATACCAGAACCGCAGAGAAAAATATACTAAATCACATAAAAATCACTTTGTCCGAAATTTGGTCGCTCCGTGCTTTTGTTAAGGAAACTGCGCTATCGTCGACATTTCCGCACCCGTCGGCTCTTTGGCCGTGAATATATTTGAAAGGATTATTCTATCGCAGTCAGTTTTATTATTTGTAACAGGGAGTAGCTAACAGATAAATGTGCACAAAAACTATAGTAACAAAATATAATGTAATTTATGTCAAAATTAAATCTCATACGGCAATCTTTAAGCAGGCGACGAATTTAGGACATTCTACCCTAATCAGTATATTTATGCCGTGTATCTTAGATCCCAATCCTAGCTGAAACAGTATTTTCATGCGTAGTATACTGCTTCAGCAGTTACTCAAACCACGGAACCGTGTAGTCATCATGTTTCATAATGCATTGGCAAATAGAGCTTCGTTTGAATACGCCTATGTTAATATCTCCACCAATTCAACTGCTCTTCTAGTGCCTTTTGTGTCCGCTCGACTCTCCGCGTCACATTATTAACGTGATTGCCGTGTCGCGTGTCATTTGTCTTTGCTGAAGCGGGCTTGTGTTATTCATGGCGAATAATTATTACGTGGTACGTTTCTCATACGGTTCAATTGAGGTTAGATAAATTCTGGAACACAATTAATTCTTTTAATGATTTGTATATCGATTAGCTCGCAAGGAAACAGTCTAATTAATGTAATGAAAAATCTTTATTTGTTTTGAGGAAACTAAAATTACTCACAAACTTTAGAATTGCACACTACGGTGTTATTTGTAATGAACGTTATGTTCAGTCTGTATTTTTTTTTGTTGGTTTTAGTTTTTTTATGGAATAAGGGTGGCAAACGAGCGCACAGTGTACCTGATATTAAGCCCATAGACATTGTTACTTCTGAGGACTAAAATAGAAGTCCTCGTTTCCAATAATGAGTGTCTCCGGTTATCTGTACTAACCACCGTACAAAACACTGCAGCATTGAGCCGCTATTTTACGCTGATATTCTGTGACAGCCTGATCTATCCCTGGTCGAGCCGACCTACTCATGCTACTACCATAATATATGTAGCTGCAGTATGGCTCTACCACGTAACGTATACACAAAATACACGTTTTTCCTATGTTTTTTTAAACCTACTACTGTTTCAAAATGTTGTTTAATGACCGGCAACAAAACAGTAAAATAAATTCCGCTGGTATTCTCTTTTTGCCATTTTACGTGGTAGAGGCATGCTGCAGCTATGATAATTATATAGTTGTAGCACGAATGGGTCAGCTCGACTGGGGAAGGATCACGCTCTCACAGAATACCAGCGTCAAATAGCAGCTAAATGCTGCTGTGTTTCATATGGTGAGTGTAGAGAACCGGAGACTCTTTTTACTGGAAAAGAGGCATTACATCTTAGTCCTCTAGGCTGACAACGCATCTGCATTTTAATTCGCAAACGAGGATAGATGTATATGTCTATGGGCCACAGCAACCGCTTACCATCGAGCCGACCCATTTGAGCTACAACTATACTACTAATATAACTGCAGCATGGCTCTACCACTTTGAAACACATGTTCACAGACTGCAGACTTTCCGGAGCATCGGTGCTTCCCAACGAGAAAAGATAGATATCTATGAGTAAAATTTTCCACTTACCGTCGGGTAGTTTCATCACAATCGTTTCAGAAAATTAGCCCGAACAGACAGACAGACAAACGGACATATAAACATTTTCCAATAACTCCCTGAGCTTAATAGAAACCAGTAATATAATGTTACAGATAGACGCTTCAATTTTATATGTATATATAATATTATAATATATCAAAGTTACAAATTATGCGTTTTCTTGTTCACAGTGAGACGAGTGGCGCCTCAATTTTCGATACCGCCACCCCCGAAAACGGAGGTCATGCTCGGTGGCAACCTGACCCTGAAATGTGTCGCGTTTGGGTCACCGATGCCGACCGTCAAATGGAGAAAAGGTGAGCCGTTTTCATACTCGACTTGTAATGGAGTGAGGTGTTCCCGCTAAATTGCCTTTAGGGTACATTTAGCAGGTGATTTGTGTAAATCGACTGCCATTTGGTCTCTTTATTAGTTTGTTCTTTTTTTAATATTGCTATTCTTTTTAAGGGTTAGATCTATAAAGTTTTTCTTTATGACGCGTGACTCAGTACTAAGCGTTACCATTTGCAGATATACGAGTCATTTTATGGTATTCCAACTTAAATAAATATTTTTCAGTCGTCTACGAAAAGTCTATACATAGTACAAAGAATCAATCATTCAGTAATAAATAGCACAATTTATCAATAATACTTCAAATAGAACGTAACTCACAGCACAACAGATTTAAGTTTAAAGAATTATTGTTCTGCTTATTCTTTATGGACTTTTGCAAATGATGGTACATACCACAGTTATACACCAACAATTTTCGGCTACTATTTTCGAACGATGTTTCAGATATTTTCATTTTTTGTTTGTTCGTTTTGTTTGTTGGGCCCTTTTGCCATATAAACCATAAGGTTATGCACCAACCTCTAATCCATTTCTGTCGCCATTATAGTATTTCGTTATCAATAATAATAGATTGTAAACAACTAATAGTTGATGTATTAATCCACTCTTATTGTAAAAAAACTGCCTTAAATCACAGAGTTTTTTTTTTAAATAATTATAAGCGACCGCATATTGGAATAATCTGAAATTATTACGATGAGAACACAGCATTTCATGAGTATAACCTAGTATTCTCTTTAGCATTACCACAATACATGATAACGTGCGTGTTAGTTTTTTAACATTTATAATGGTTACTATTCACTATATTTATACATATTTAAAATAATAATCAAAAACCACTTATAGTATCAATTTATCGATTTCTCAAAAAAAGTTTCCCAAGTTATATATATAATTATAGTAAACTACGGCCTAGTCCTGGCGGCGCTCTCTACCTGTTCTTCAAGTTTATTTACAAACGGTTGAGCCATTTTGAACATCAACCCAGACAGACTGACAAGAGACAAAATTTTTAACAATAATTTATGTCTTAGTAACATGCAAATAATTATATTATATTATATTGTATTACCCTTTACCTCAATAAAAGGCGTTTATTTCGATATAACGAGATGGACATTTCAATTTTGTTTATACAATGTATGGATCATTGTTTATAACTTATCTCTTCAGGTCTGACGAAATGGTTAACACCAGAAGATAACCCTCCTCTTGGTGTCAATACGCTAATACTGGAAGACATCAGAGAGTCCGCGAACTACACCTGCGAAGCGGCGAGCGTACTCGGCGTCATCGAGGCTACGGCGGAGGTTAAAGTACAATGTGAGTACATCTTTATTTTGATTTTTATTTATTAGACATGGTTTTTATACGTGACAGAGTCACGCTGCTGTTACAATATTGTCGCTATAATATGAACAAATGGTTTCATACGTTTTATGTACCTTTGGCAGCAATCTCTATTCTCTACTCTGTGCTAAAACGTAGTGATTATAATTATTTACCCTTTGCGCTGTGCTACTATTTGACCATAGATTATTACGTGTTTGACACATATATACTGCCCATGTGAAACCATAGATAAACAATGAATGGTTTATTTTAATTTATTTCATACATTTGTAACACACATATTTTTCACTCCTTCTCTATATAAACTGTAACTGTATGCTAAATCTTTTACACATCCGTGCGATATAATGCTGAAATAAGGGGTATAAAGTTTAACTTTTCACGTAAAAAATCGATATTGGGACTGGCGTTACTGACAATTTCACTGTAACATCATATTTTATAACGAAATTCCGTAATTAATTGTACCACCGCCAACGATGAACAAGAACCGAGTAGAGCTAGAATCTAGATAAGATTTAACAGGCAGCGAGAAGCGAGTGTGTAGTTCTAGGCTGGGCTAGGCTTTTGTTTTAAGCGACTGCAGTCAGATCCGCACTGTAGGGTAAAATGGCCGCTGATTGGTCACTCTGCGTGCGTTCCGTCGGTCAAGCGAGTGTCGCTGAGCGAGGTATACCTGTGATAGCTCTTATCGCTGCGACAAACTAATAAGGAAAGAGGGTTCTTGCCGACAGTGTAAACAGCCAGCGATCAACTATTAATAATATGTATCTCTTTTTTGACACGGGATCTATATTTGTTTATTTTATTTATTTTATTTATTCTTCATTTCATTTCTTAAATCAAAAGAATACAAAAGGCGGACTTAATGCCTTGAGTCATTATCTACCAGTCAACCCATGCAATGGTGAGAATTTGACGTAGGTGTAGCAATATAGAATAAAAACAATAAAAATGGTAATAATTACATGCTTAATATATACATTTTACTAATATATAAAAGAAATTTACTATAAAAATACAACCTATACATACGTATATAAATAGTACATATATGTATCATCATCATCATTACAGCCCTTCACAAGTCCACTGCTGAACATAGGCCTCCCCCAAGGTATGCCACAAAGAACGGTCCTGAGCCACCTGCATCCATGAACTTCCCGCGTGTCTTACCAGGTTGTCACTCCATCTAGTAGGGGGTTGCCTTATACTTCGCCTACTGGTATGAAGCTGCCACTCGAGAACCTTTTTTCGCCAATGGTTGTAGGTTCTTCGAGCTATATAGCTGGCCCATTGCCACTTCAGCTTACCAATCTGTTCAGCTATGTCGGTAATAATAGGTAATAAAAATTCATACAGATTGATAAAGTTAAATAAAAGAAGTTTTAAAAAAAAACACTTCTTTTTTACATAGTGTCAAATCAAAATTTAGTTGCATATGTTTTGCAGTTATCATACACATATAGGTTTACGCGACTCATCATTTTGAGATAATAAGTAAATATGGTCAGAGACAACATATTATGTCAGCATATAAATCTGTTTGTGTTATAAATGTATCAGCTCTGTTTAGGTATCTATACATTTTGTATATTTTTTCTGTTATAATGGGAATATGTTAGCTACATCTTTAATCTTCTAAATATATTATTTTAGAGTTATTTAAAATTAAAATGAAAAAATGCCTTTGTGAGTGATTTAGTATCAGCTCACTATCAAGACTAAAACAATTATTTTTAATTAAACCTATATTAATACACTGTCTACGCATTTGTAATTGTCTCCATAATTAATAATATCATTTCAAAATCATTAAAATTACTATCATAACAGGTGGTACGTGCACATTATTATAAATCTCTCTTTCCACACAAGATATTTCAGCCATACAATCTCCAGATAGTCCAATAATATCTTTGCATTCTTTGATTTGTAAAGAGTGTTCGCTTATTATAATTGACCCTTATAACTGAATATAAGTGTTTGCGCTAAATATTAAAACATTTAATATCTCTTAACTTATAAGTTTAATCAGTAATAACTAAATAAATACCATATGATTACAACAAATTACCATTATTTCATTTTTAATTACTCTTGTTTTCATTTAAAAACATCCCATTGCTTAGTTACAAAATTTACTTGCTTACAGAAAACTTCTAAATGTATCCTGGTTAGTCATTGTAAAACAGGTCACCTCTGCAATTGTCTCAAAGATAGGAAATACTGTAGATGCCAAGCTTGGCATACGATTGCCAACCTGCCTAGGATTCTGGGATTGGCCACTGCATGTTTTTATTATTATAAGTTGTTATCCAAAAGATTCTGCTGCCTATTTCCTGTTTTTGTTTCTCTCTGTCGCCCCTTAGGACACTTACGTGATATAAGGCATTCTTAAGTCGTCACTACACAGCAGTGTAGTTAATCTTGGGCTAATTCATATAAGCAAAAATGTTTCATCACGTAAGAATACATTGTACATTAGGCTTAGTTGAATCACAATATAAATAAATAAATTCTCACCTTGTAGTCAAACTTTACAATTTGCTGCCACACTGGTAAACTTTACAATGTTAGTTTTTACTCATAACGTAGCTCGCATTATTATAGACAGCAAAATACTGAAATCACAAATTAATTGTTAAAAAGAGAATACTGAAAATCGATCACTACGTTGTGATAAAATAACACAATTATGTGTTGTGTCAACTCAACTAACTATTAACCATAGACTAGGATATCAACAATCAACAATAATGACAATTTGTGAAAATGTCAAGATCTAATGTTATTTTGCCAATTGAGGCAGGCAAAGATTTTACATCGTAAAGCCTTCTCTGGTATGTATTTTATTCACCAAATTCTTCAATATGCTAATGCGTCACATTACATTGCGAAATTTTCGGAAGATTTAGACGACAGCAAGACACAGTGGATAGTTGGTAACGATAATATTTCAAATCATCTCCGCTCCTGGCTCCGGGCTGCCATTGATAATTACTTAACCCAATATAATGCCTGATCCACTCGTTTGGCAAACCGCGTCAAGTCATCACAAGTTCAAACGTGTGGATAGAGTGTTAGCCTTGGCTTGTGTAGTTATGCACCGCTAACGATGCGCAAATCAAAGAAGTTTGCGGCAAGCCCTTGGGATCCACCTACACGTTTGTGCTTCGTTATTATTGCTTGGGCACCAGTGGCGAATGGACATGCAAGCGTAACGTTCTATATTATTAAATATAAATATTTATTATTGTTAACAAAATTTTACACTTCCTCGAATGCTACAAGCAGAATGCTGTATTTGGAATTCAAAAGATAAATACCACAACGATAAAACAGTAATCGTCTAAGTGATATTTTAAAGAAGCCAGTTAAGGAAATCAAAAACAAGAAAAAATACTTATGGCAACATTCCGTAAGCACTTTAAGAAGAAAAAAAATTCACTCGGTCTGGCTCAGGTACGTATTTTTAAATAACATTTTTTAAGTCAGCCGCGAGAGCGTGGTGGCGCAGTGGTTACGCGGCTTACGGAGTTGTAGGTATAGTACCTGCCCTGTTACGTCCCTGAGTTGCCCAGACGAAGGTGTACTGGATTAGGGCCAATCGTAACCCAATACGACGGGCAACCAAGGGGAGAGCTTAATGGCTTATGGAAATTTATTATGTAATGGATGCACAAGCAGACACAATTTACCTAGTTCAGGAGTAGGGTCGGCCACCAGGAGACGCCGGCGTGATGTGAAGGTAGTGTGGGTGTGTATGTGAAAGAAGACGTGTTGTGCGTGAGCTGACTTCACCAAGATAGGCGGACAAACCCGCCGTCGCTGCGCCGCTTCAAAGGACGCCCTCACTTCCGGGCGCAGAACTCCAGTCTAACGTCACTTAGCACAAAACTATAGTCTAGGAGTAATGCAAACTCGTTTCAATTCACAAAGTTTAGAGTTCAATCGAATAAGCGAGTTCACTTCGTACTATGTCAAAATGCTACGTAAGCTACACATCAATGTCAAAAACGGCACAAAAGTTCCTTTAATCACTACAAATAACACACTCGAATCTTCTAAACTATAATCCTACAGCGATTCCGGGCGATATCAAAACGCCGCGTAGGCAACTAGTCGATACAATTAACAGCAAATGAAGTTAAATTAATCACGCAATCTCAAACACAGGCCTAGTCACGTATCTTAATAGGCTAACACTATATCGGCCGATCGCTTTAACGAATTTAAACATCGCGACGCGACGAAACACGGGTGCTGGTTCAACCGACTACAAACAACAGGCCTCACGCAGGCGCGCTCAACAGAGACTAACAAAGGGGACTAACATAGATTGGCTCGAGCGGCCGCGCCCTCTAGAGGAATGCAGTCCATCCAAACGTTAAACCGGTTCTCAATCGGGCGCAAACACCACTGATTGTTAGTACAAACATATTTATTGAAACTAATCTATGGATAGCATTGTGGAACGTAAGACGATAAGCACTTGCCATAAAATGTCCGATCGCCATTGAAAACAATGAATTACCACGTGTTTAAACGAGTACATAGTCTATGAACATGAAAGAGTATATAGATGAACGATAACCGAGATAAAAAGTAGGTTCTGTCTACCTACAGTACTTGTGAAAAAATCATTATGAAAAAAGATTTTACAAAATTTCCTACTTTTCGAAATACCATCGTTTATAAGAACAAAAAACTTTTAGGTACCTAATTAATTTCCGGTAAACTACGGCTCCTAAAATTAAATCATAATACGAAAGAAATGGCTTAAGATGTTTATTCCGATACTTTCCGTATTAACTGATTCAAGTTCGCGAATACTAAAATTATACTTTAATTTTTGAAAATATAATATAGATTTTATGCAACTGGCACTGACAAGGGTTACTTTTTCCCAACAAATTGTCTTATAATTTTTTCTCAATTACCTTCCCTGGTGGGTTGGTAGCTCGAGGGATAACTATATCACATACAATTATGCACTAATTTATTTGTTAGTTACAATTTGAAGCGCTTATTTCCTATATATATCGCCTGAGTAAATAAAAACATTTTGAAGACATAATATGAAGTGCGCCAACATGCGTTGGGACAGCGCGGCAACATTTCCTTGATCTAAACCCCTCTCAGGTGTGACCTCTTCTCTTAGGCCTGTACCTAAGAGTGGAACGTATATAAGCAGGAAAACATCGGAAGAAAACGTGCCAATGTGAGAAATTATAAATATGAAGTGACAAACGAACAGACAGTACATTTGATAGTGGCAGTCCATTGACATCTAAGATGCGATGTCACCACTGAGGATTGAGATGGAAAACGAAATAGCTAAGGTAGTAGCACAGAACAAATACTGGGCGAAAAAGATCATCATTTAAAGTATGTAATTATATTAAAAAAAATTAGTTAACCTTGCATCCATCCCTGGAACTTCCCGTTAATTTCAAATGCAAAGAAGCGCTCGGAGTAATTTAAAAAAATTAATTATTATAAAATTTTTCATTAACGGTATCTCACGAAAGAATCACCGATTTTAACGTGGTTTTAAGGTTAAAAGCTGACTAGTTTTTTAAATCGATCGGTAAAGCTGTTTAAAAGTTATTCCAAAAATACAGTTTTTCTAAATTTTTACACGCACACACACACATACATACATACAGATATACAGACATCATTGAAAAATTGTAAGGCTTGCTTCCCTTGACCTCAAAACGTCAAGATTTTATGAAAACTCAATTTTCGAAAAACGGGGTAATACAATAACTACCAGACTATTGAAAATTTTCATTTTCCTTAGAAGGAAGTTAAAAATTGAAAGAAACGATTTCCGCTAACATGTACTGAGTCAGCGCGGCAGGTTTCTTCCAGTCTTAAAACCCTCTAAGTAATGAGAAATGAGGCCTATGTGGGCATGGGAACATACGTAAGATGTTACTTAATTTACTTTCGAGTCTCCTAAGCCATCTTTACAGGATTGCCTTAATGTATAGACATTCGAATAAGAATTATTAAGAATATTATCTTTCTATTGTATCCAATTTTTTTCGTACTATGTTTGATTTAAAATGAGTATACATTATGAATGCTATAACAATTGTTAATATTCCAAGTCAATTAAAAACCTTTAAATAAAATAATTGTTATTAAGTATATAATATTATTTAGATGCACGGTATTTAGATAAACGGCTCCGTAGAGTAGTGTTTAAGCATTATTATTTAGTGAATAAGTGTAGTTATGGCCTACAATGCATAAACTCATATGTACAATGTAGCATGTAAAACGGCTCAACGATACAGTTCATTTTTAATTAAAATTATACATATTTATACTTCAAACGTTTACGAAAATCAATATCTCATTTATATCATCATCATAATCGTCAGAATGCAGCAGTCTACTTTTGGACAAAGGCCTTTTAACAAGGTTAAGTTTTAGCCCGATCTTCGGATTCACGCATGCAGTTGCTGCCAGCTGCCTTGCGCAGATCAAAATTTCATTTATCGAGAAAACAACACACCGCGGACACCGACGTAGCCTTCCAAACTTGCAGGGTGAAGTGGCAATGGGCTGGTCACATATGTTACAGAAACGATAACTGTTGGAGTTGACGTGTAATATAATAGAGACCGCGTTTAGGTAACCGTAGTGTGGAACGCTTCCTAGCTAGATTGAGCAAAAATCATTTATATTTAGAAGCTAAAACTGCAAAACATCATCAAATTGAAGATTTGGCTAATTATATTCCATGGTACCTCAAATGCAAAGTGCACGTTGTAAATTTCACAACCTGAGATCGCTCCTCAACTACGCCAATGAATTTGTTGCGGTTACCATCGTCAAGAAATTTGCATGTTTGAACAATAAAAGATGAAGTCCGCCAACACGAATGGTAGCAAACGTGGTGAACTAATTACTCGATAAATCTCTCAGAAACGAAAGTAGGCCTGTGTCCAGTCAGCCACACCTATGCTGATTTTTCCTCACTCATTTCTTTGAATGTTTTTTTTTTCAATGTTTTTCTTTAGTTAATTTGAAAAAAGACGCTGCTCAACTCAACTGGACTTCACACAAGTTATTTGTGATATCAACTAAAGTTTTGCTCCTTTATTTTTGCTTTCGATGTCTCCCTGACGTATGTTTTTAACTTTACTTTTACCTTTTTAAGTTTTTGACTATTAATTTACATTCAATTTATCCGCTACAAGCTTCTTCTTAAAATAATCCGTTAAATTATCCGCAACATGCATCGTCGAAATCATTAATTATTAATTAATACACGAGTTCACCACGAACACTGCATACGTTTGCCATCGGCTGGACCGCGTGCTCGCTATTTAATTTTTTA